>CM022945.1:103744420-103910916 GCA_012931725.1 Litsea cubeba
AAAAAAAAAAAAAAAAGGAAAGAAACAAAATATGGGTAGATATTGTTTTCTATTATCATTTGACTTATCGAGCAATTTTGGAAAATTTCAAGGGCCCCACATGGATGGTAACTTCCC
Source organism: Litsea cubeba (assembly GCA_012931725.1). Classification (NCBI taxonomy): domain Eukaryota; kingdom Viridiplantae; phylum Streptophyta; class Magnoliopsida; order Laurales; family Lauraceae; genus Litsea; species Litsea cubeba. The sequence goes on from CM022945.1 coordinate 103,744,538, forward strand.
CAAACCCAATAGAATGGGGTAATAAAAAGGATGGTGGGACCCACATGACTTTTCATGATAAATCATTATAAACCCATTTGACATTTCATCCTTTTGCATGCCCAAATTGGGTCTTTATCTCTTCCTCCTTTTCCAAGTGGGCCACACCCTTCCAATCTGAAAATCCGGGTCCTCTTTATCCGGGTCCTTTCTTGGATCCAGCTTTATTCAATGAACTTGTCTGTGGGGCCCACTGGTAAGTCAAACAACAAAAAGATTTACGAGAATGCCACGAGTACAAGTCATCCAAACGTCAATTCAGGAATTGAAGAAAAGTGATTGATTATTATAGAAATGCTTGCCTGCCAGCTCACAAAAGCGCGTGGCGCAGGTTAGCAAAGTCTTGCCCTTTTGAAATGAGATGGACCTGGCATAGAAAAGAAAAACACAACCGAATTTTGTGGGCCCCACCACACGAAAGAAACGGAACCAAATTTTGTGGGCCCCACAACATGTCGGGGGGAAAAGTTCGTTTTTTCCCTCTCGATTGCACCGGAAATTCGGGTGCGCGGGATGTTTAGGTGAGGAATTACCCTCACTCATGGCGGCACGTCGGCATAAATTAAAATTTTTTAATGGACGCTATAAAAACATATCATCTTTTAAATTGATTTTTTTAAAAAATTTATATAAAATTCTTCGAGAAATCCTTGACTTTCATATTGATTAGAATTCGAAATTCTAGCAAGAAAGCGTTGTATCTAAAAATTCTAAAGGACAACTATCACATCATTGCATTTGAATGCCCAACATTACAAATTACAATTAGGAATGCTACTAATCATTTGGAGGTATTTTCGATGAGAATTGTGGGTGTGTTGAAATTTATGATGCTAATGTTGATAGAATTCTACGAACGAAACTTATTTGCAAAGACATTTTTACATTTTGATTTCGGAGAATTCTATTTTCACTCATATTTTTTCTGAGAACACCCACTTACATGAAAAAAATTGTACACATGTAGGTGAGTTCAGTACAAAAGGTGGGTGCAAATAAAATTTCTCTTTGATTTCTCAAAGTTTTACTTTCTAAATATTAACTGTCGATGGGCATTAAATTTCACTTGAGAGACAGCATATCCAAATTATCCAAACACTCTTTTTTAAGAATTCTTGCATATAAGTAGACCCTAAGTTTTTACTTAAAGTTTAATGTCTATACTCTATACAGACTTATGTGCTATAAATTTATAGAACCGTCACCAATTCTTAGATCCTAGTCAAATTAGAAACATGGATGGGCCCTCTAAATGAATTACAAAAAAATGGAGCCAGTCTTGAGAATTTTGGTCAAATGCTAACATCCCATAGGTTATTGCAACGTGTGATCACGTCCATCTAAGACACCACCCACTTTTGATGGGTTCAAACCATTCTAAATACACGCAATGGTTCAAATTAAGAAATTTTTCATGGGAGAGCCACTATGTGAAAAATCAAACAAAATAAAAATTGGGGGCCAATTTTTTTTTTTTTTGTAACAAGTGAGGAATTATAAGATAAATATTAGTGTACATGGATGAGAAAATTAGGTACCGGGATATTTAAATCCCGTGGAAGGATTTACAATTACCAAAAGTGAAATTTCCAAATCCTCAAAATGAGGAATCCACAAGAAATTGATTGTCAAACATAGGTGATTCTCCTTGATTTCTACCCCTAAACACATGCCAACCACATGTGGGCGTTCAAGCTTTATTTTAAATGGGAGTATGACATGTTATAACTTATAAGATTAATCAATGCTTAACATTAAAATTAAGAAGATTTATTTAAAGTGGCCCACACATAAGTTAAATAGAGGTAAATCATATGTGTGGAAGCTCTCATGCTTATGTCAGCAAGTCGTCATTTTATCCTCCTACTAGAAAATTGACCAGTATATCACTATGAGCAAGGGTGGTATGTCTTTTTTTTTTTCATCCAAGAAGTAGAGATCAATGAGAAAAAGTACACTTTTAGCAAATAAATAAATAAATAAGGAAAAGTGCACCTCATCTGAACCATCCAAATCATCCCATGCTCCCTTGATGGTTACAACCCACCCAAAATCCCAGAGAAAAATCGTTGTTTCCATTATCCAATCGTAGAATCGAAAAAACTAATTAACAAAAACAGTAATGAATGGAGATATTCTTAAGGCCTGTTTCTTTGTTAGAATTCCAAAAATTCCTGAATGAATTACACCAAAATGCAAAGGGAGTGAAATTCTTAGATTTCCAAAGGTCAAAATAGACCTTTTATTTTGTTGAAATCCAGAAATATTAATGAAGAAACATGAAATTCAGAAATTTCAGGAAACAACATATCACATCATGTTCAGGAATTCCTGGTAAAATTTCCACTAAAGAAACAGGGCCTTAGTTTGCATGGAATTGGATATAAGGATAGATGGATGTAAGAGATGAGAGGTAGATGGAACTCGACCTTTTAATTTATTTATTTGAATTTGAATTACTGGGGTAATAGTTGGGTATTCATTTTCCATATGTTCTTTATTTGTTTTTCCTTAGAAGGAGATTATTTGATGGTTCATTTTGGATATTCAACTTTGTTCTTTCATTGTTTTTTCTCCCGGCCACTTCCAAAAATATAAGCTTAATATGAATTTGGATTCAATTACAAGAAACCAAAAGGCCAAAGAAATTTGTACCATGCATATTTTTTTCATTACTAAAATGCATAATGAATTTGACTATTTTATAAGATTATAAAAAAAAAAAAAAAAAGGTTGAAACTGATGGGGAAAAAAGCTTTGCTTAATTTGAGGATAAAATCACCTTCAAGTTGATCATGTAGAAAATATGTGCCAACGCTGAGCAACATTCAATTGAATTGAAGTGACTAAGGTGTTGTCAAAGTTGGTTAGCAACCACGCCTCTCACTTGGTTTACCTCGATCAATCCATGGTCTCTCCCACTCCTTGCATATGCGAGTTCTCACTACCCACATGTGCAGGTTTCTTTCATGTACGCGGGTACTTTCATGGGTCCCAACACCCTTAGTTGAACTGCCCAAAAAAAAAAAAAAAAAAAAAAAAAACTCTACTAAATTAAAATTTGCTCATAATAAGGAAGGAAACCATTTGTTTTGTGCAGTTCATATTTTTAATCAAACGCAATGAGCTTCAGTCGCTTACTGGTACATTTACTATCTACTTTAATCTATGAAATTAATCCTCTCATTGTACAAATATACCTATCGACGTAAGTAGAATTTAAAATTAACCAAAACATCAACTATTATAAACATAATTTGCACATAAAGATAGTTTGTTTGCATGCAAAATTTAACATATTCACATGGGGGAAGAGATATATAGACATCTCGTTAGAGAAAAAGCTGGCCAATAAATTCCTGATAACATGAATACAATATATAAAGTGTGATCGTGGCCGTTTGGACTTTGGAGGGTTGTGCGTGGCATGTAGGGCCCACCTAAAAACTACATGTGGAATCAGAAGTCACAACCTAGTAGAAGCTTTTGACTTGTTCTACTTTTATTTTTGGAGAGAAAAGTAAGAGAGAGCAGTTGTCCGACATTCACGCTACACGTTCTGTTCTGTTTCCTTTCCTCGAAGGGAAGGAGGAGGCGACCACGACGTACTACGTGAAGTTGCATGACAAATGACAAAGGGTCCTCTAATTATATTGACAGGAAGGAGCTTTCACTAGAATGGAATGGAGAGTTTTTTTTTTCTTTCCAATGAGTTGGCATCAAGGTCTTGATCCAACGGGACTAACAACGGACTAATTCAGATGTTTGCCTACTAAAACTACATAAATTTATTTTATTTTTATTTTTTTTTTTTTTTTTTAAGTGAGGAAAGTAGACATCGGGTGAAATAAGGGAACCTCTAACATAGGAAATAGGCCTCGGATGAAGTAAGACAACCCTACACATATATTGTGTTTGAATCTGAGGTGGGTTTCAAAGATGGGTGGATTTCAAAGATAAGATACGTATAAGGGTGTTCATGGGCTAGGCTGAAGCATATCCAGCCCCAGCCCTTGCCCAAATTTGGGCTGTAATTATTTGGCCCGAGCCGCCAGTTCACTCTACAAAAGTAGTTCACTATTCTCTCTCATGGCAACCTTAATTTAAATAATACCTATGTCAATACGTATATTCGAAATATCCTCAATGTTATTCACGTGAGTACTATTGGTGGAGCACATCTAGCAACCCATTCAAAGTTTGCACAATACAAGGACAATCCTAATAATCACGAATCCCGATATTTGGCATCCATCTGAATGGAAACGTTGGATGGAGAGTTGAATTTCTTTTTTATTGAATATGAAGCCGTTAAAACTATGGGTCATGGATGAAAGGGTTAAGAAATAAGATTAGGATTAAATTTAATACTTAGGGTTGTCCCACATAGATCTTTTCATCTCCTGAGATGAGACTGAAAGTTGGGCCCACAAAAAGTTCTCAAGGTGACTCCATGAGAACAGTGCCCAACTTGTCCCACTTTAAGATCCTATCCTAGCTTCTCTCATTGTATCCAATCTTATCCCTAGCTTCTCTCTCCAAATCCCTTACTAGGAAATCCCACGCCATTGTCTCTCTCTCACACACAAAAAAAAAAAACATTTTAAGACAATATGTATTGCTTGCCCCAGGCTGGGCTTTGAGCTTTCTATCACATTACCCAAGCACGGCCCAAATATTAAATGGCCCGGCCTGAATATTAGAAACTAAGGGCCAAATTCGTCCGAATGCGGGCTGGGCCTGGGCCAGCTCAACCCACGAACACCCCTAGATATGGGGACCAAACCCAAGCCTTATGCCAGGTCTTTCTTGATAGGCCTTTTGATTCTTGTAAAGTTTTAGTAATAAAGTTCAGTGTCATATATAAAAAAGAATAGGGGAAAAGAAAATACACACTTAGCATCATGTACATCAAAAAGAGATTCATTGACAGCGGTACTAATGTTGCAACAAATGATATCAACAGGGCAAACAGACTACATACAGGTAGTATTGGACATTAGTGTAACTCAGCGACACCCATGGGAGGAGCAATGGTATTTGTGCGAAATAAAGAGTTACAAGTTGCAACAAAAGGGAGATCAACAAAACCTGTGGGTCAACAGAACCGCTTCATAACATTATCCCTACAAATAAAATGAACCAGCCATCAGACACTATGCAGTTGGTAATACCACATGCCATGTTAAATGATATATACATATAGCTTACAAGTACATTGAAATGCAATGGAATACAGATGTGAAGATAGAGATTTTCCCAATTCTAGTGAGTTGAAATGGGCTTGAACTGCTATTATACAGATTTTCTAATTCAATGTTACTTGGTTATGCTTCTCGCGTAGGTGCAGCATACAAGAAATGGTAGGTAACATAGGTTCAATCTCATCCCCATCGTCGAGTCATCACCATTATAGCCTTAAGCCTTGTTTAGTATCTCTTCTCTTCAACTGAGCCATCCAAAATAGAGCCATGAAAAGAAAGACCATAAAAAAAGAAGCCAAAGGTCTTATTTTCAGAAGCTCAAAATTGGGGCTTTTCATTTTAAGAGGATTTGCCTCTACTTCTCTAAAGTAGGTAAAGGGTGGAATCATGTGCCAAACACTCTTATTTTCCAAACCTCTACATGCTTTAGACATTTAGACAAGTAGAGGTTGAAAATAGAGGTGCCAAACATGCACTTAAAGTAGTAAAATATGGTTTGACAAGTTCTTTAATAGCCAATTGCCAGTCCGATACAACCGCCTTCCTATATCTGGGTTGTATTGGCACATGCTGAAGAACAGCATATTGCAGAGAAAATTTATTTTGCCAGCTTATTATCCATAGGTCCAATTTCATGTGACCGGGTAATTGAAATGAAAATAAGCTTCCAAAAGAGTTCCAGAGAGGCTAAGTAGAGTACCAAAATTGATTTCACACCGAAGAAAAACAAGAGAGAAGTACCTGCACTCACTCATTTGGCATCAACATCCAAACCTAAAAGATCTGACGCACCATTCACTTTGATGATTCACTTGACCGTATTATGTAGACCTACAAGATTTTTGAGATGGTTACAAGTATATAACACCTGCTGGCAATCAGTAGAGGGGGAAAAATGAAGCCCTAGGTAAGAGAAATTATAATCTTAATAACATGGTGAAACCCTGAGGATGGCATAAGTACTCAAACAAACGCATAATGGCACAAGGATGTTTCCTCTAGGTTTCTCTTCATCCACAGGAAATGAGCAGCTAATCTTAGAATGATAATTTATCTGAAGAAACACAAAAAGTAACTAGCACGAGGACAAATTCATCCAGAAGTATTCATGAGAAGTGTGCTGAAAGGACTTGTAGTTACTTGTACTAAAGTCAGGAAGACTGTAGACTATTTTAGTTCCCAAAGCATCTGAATTCGAGCTCGTTATAATTATTAAAATTGGTGGGCATTAATCATCATAATACAAATTGTCAAAAGTGCATGTTTTTCAGGAGCATGTTTTTATAATCCCTATATCCTTATCATTTTGAGCATTTAATTGCTAAATTCACAAGGAAAAATCATTGCGTGAAAATCACTTGAGGAAAGTGGCATATTACTGTGAAACCCAAAGTATCACCTCGAACATTGTAGCCTTGATCAATTGGAATACCAAAGCGTCCCCATCAACTAATTCATGAGCAATAGAAAAATCTTTCCATCCAGCACCAAATCCTTTGTTACGGGCAAGATATCTCGTTTGGTGTTCATCCTCAGTTTGATCAATTAAAGTGATTGTAGCATCATCTTTTGGTAGGTGCGATTCACAGAATTCTCTAGGAAGCCCCTGTTGAAAAAGTTTGACAAACAAGCCACTTCTTAACTCCAAAGATATATCATATTCTCACATATTTATACCAAATTTCTAGTTAACCACCATTAACATTCATTACAATCAAAGGCGAAGCATGCATTTGGATATATTCCTAACTATAACCAGCTTGGCTCTGCCAACAGATGGTTTTTCACTATGCGTTCAGGGGTGTAAAAAATTTGAAACCACATTTTCAAGTGATTGCTCTTTCTCCAAAATCACTACCAGCATAAATTGCTAATATTGACTCAGGCAGTCAGGCCATAGAAGTTGGATAAACAGTATCACCCTATTTTCCCCTTCCACACCATTCCAAACACAGTGGAACAGATAACCATCTACTATGCAGGAGCATTTAATGGGGTATTATATCGACATGCACCATTATCTATTGATCTCAAATTTTAATTTAAAAGATTACCACTCTTACCAGCCAAGATCCATGTGATTGGAGAAATGGTTTTACAAAGCTAGGGAACTCAGGGATCTAGACTTGATTGAAACTCAGTTGCTATCTTAACAGCACCAGACATAGCTTTATCTGAGATTAAGGACCTCCTCTTATAGCTTCTAAGTAATACCAGAAGGAGCAATTAGAAGATATCCAAAATCACAAGATTTAGACTGTAGAAGAGCTTTAGAATATGTGTGTACGCAGTTATGCACCATTGCACCTACTAACCTTCTACGCGTCCGGGCGCCTTCTCCATAGTAAACATTGGCCTGTCCATGTAACATCACATTTTCAAATCAGTTTCCATCAAATAATTTATAAAAAAACTTAATTATGACGACTAGTATCGACCTGGGATCATATAAGTTTTGCATGGCCCTCCCTGCAGGGCCTACCTAGATGCATGCAAATCACAGATTTAACCCACGAGTATGGTGCTGACTGACTCCAGCTAAACAACTGATTTAACCCAGGACTGCTAACCTTTGCTTGATCAAAGGCTTTCATATCACTACAGTACCCTCTCATAGATATTGCCTTAAATTTAATTGTTGGATTGATCATGGATGGAAAAACAACCCATGTATTTCACACGTGATATTAATATCCTACTGTGCATGTGAATCTGGTTGGAGTAACATTTAGGATAATTCCCGAACAAAAGGGAGAGTGTAATATGGGTGAATTAGATCTACCAAAGGTAGAAACCCATGCAATTTAAATAAGGTATAAGTCATGGTCGGCACCATTCTGTTAGCACCATGGGATTACTTCTTGAATAAAAAATGTCACTCTAATTGAATGATCATAAACCCTTGGCTTTAGGAATTGGGGTTCTTATTGTTCTTTGTCTTCTCCTTCATTTCTGGTTTTCTGGCTGGGATGGGGTTACTGTAAGCACATGTTGAGGTTATTGATTTGAGTATAGGTTATAGAAATTCAAGAATCATTATGTTTCCATAATTTCACCGAGATAAACTAATAAGATAATAATTTAAAATTCAAACTCTTAATCTATCCCTAAAATCTCTAACAACCTAAACCTAATCTCTAACATTCCCCCTCAATTAAATGGTCCTTTCAGTGAAAGGATCTCTAATTGTTAATATAAATAAAATAAAATCCTTTTTTATCTCTGAAAAATAAATGATAATTCTTTTTAATAAAAAAGATCTTTAAGTCTTCATGGGGATCACCGTCTCTCTGTGGATCCATCATTGTCGCTACCCGCTCCTCTCGAGTCTGTCGGTGCCGGTGGTCCAATAGATCAGATCTGACACAATCTCTTCCAGAAGCCTTGATCGATGAAGACATGAAGATGACGAGATCGTAAGACCTGAATGGATGGATGAAAGAGAGGAGATGTTTGATTTATTTGACGGTGATTATTGATGATTATTGTGGAAGGATAGAACCGTGCCTGGCTTGACTGCAAGATCATCACCGGGCCCGGGCTCTGATACCATATAGAAATTCAAGAATCACTGTGTTTCCATAATTTCACCGTAAATCTCATTCACATAGACTTCTCAATTCAATGAATTTTATATGTGGGACAAATTGTATGTGGGTTTGTGGGACAAATAACAAGTTGACACTTGTCAAAACTAGTTAGACCAATATTAACTATGGTTAGTTAGACCAATTTGTCCTACATATAAAATTCATTGTCTTAATCCATTTTCAGCTTCTGTTCTTACCCATTTGCATGTATATGGTTGTTGGGTTTTCCTAATGGGGAGAGTTTATGGTCATGATTCAGATCAAACAAATGGAAGGTCTCAACCACCAACCACTCAAACTGTAATTGATGACGCTTTACAAATAATTCATCATTTGTTGATTATAACTTAAAGTACCCATAAGTACCCCTGGTAGGAAGACAAGTTAAGAATATCTGGATCATTCATCTAGTGGCCCAGAATTTAGGTTGGATAGAGAATTCCAACATAGGGGAAGAAAAAAATTAAAAATGAAAACATGCCATCCTATCATGATCAAGCAAATGGGTCATGGCCCATAGATGACAACTTTTTATAGTCATTGAAAATTAACTTCAAAGATGAAGACATGATGGCCCACTACAATGATGTGTACCCATGCTTTGGCCTTTACATTATAGTTTTGGCCTAGTCTGTTACATGATCCAATGTCTTGTTCTAAAACTCTATGTTTAATCATTCATGTGTGCACTATTAAAAAATAGTAAAAAAAAAGATAGCATATCTTTGATATGTTATTAAAATAATAAAAAAAATCCCCAACACTAAAATATCCAAAGAATAATGCATTATAGGTGGATGGAAAATTCAACTAAGAATATGTCCCTATCATTTTTTGCTCCTGCTAAAGGAAGAAACAAGTAGAAAGAGCAAAAAGGCTTGAGAAAATAACAACTGGATGAAACAAAAAGGTCATCCCTATTTTAGGTAAGCAATTCTTTCTAATTTATAAGTAGAGTTGGGTTTGAAACTAAGATTCCAAGCACTGACAAGGTAGAGCCATAAATTAATTTAGAAAAACATAAATTATCTCATTTAATTTAATTACGAGACAAACATTGAAATCCAACATAAACGATATAAAATATAACCACCAACCAAAACTAATCTACGTAAACATGTTCTAAAAGACATGGACTGCTACAAGATCCCATGGTTGACCATAGTGTGCTTTCGAAACATTGACAATAAACCATATCAAAAGTTGGAATTTAAATTAGGAATACTAAGATTGATTTCTACAATTAATCAATCAACAGACAACAACTTGAAGAAGAAAATCCATCAAATTCATGAACCATTAAGCTTGGTCAAACCCCAACAATGTGAAATCCGGCTCCACGGCCATGTGGTAAAGGACCCATGGTGTGCAATGCAATTGATAGCTAGGATCTCATCATGGCCCATAGCCAAGATAAGCCTCCTTGTTATGGTGGATTTGATCTAGTGGAGCAACGTTAAGACTAAGTTTTTTTGGTTGAGGGTCACATGGAATTTAAAGTAATCGCCTCATGAGAAAACATGTACTTTAAATAATGTGTAGATTATCCACTCACTTTGGTTGGTGCAAATCTGGTGGAGATGAACGGCTGTGATGAAGGCTTCGCACCTCAACCCCAAGTCCTTAGATCACCCAAACTTACCTCTCTTCTTCTTATTCTTCTCTCTCAACTCTGGGAGAGAGTGGGAATGCTTTGTGAATGCTTATATAGATTTGGTAGTTGATTAAATTAGAAACTTTGGGTTGGTGCAAATTAGTTTTCCTAATTGACTTAGGAGTCTAATCATAGTCATAAACACTAAACTTTCTAATTTTCTTCACTAAGATACTTAGGCTTTCCTAATGATGCAAAGGATCCATGTCCATGCATAAAACCCCCATGCGGTTCAGGTGGGCCCCATACATCCCGTCCGTTGGATTTGCAGTAAATAAAAGGTCTTTCCATAATCGACTAATGGAAAGTTGGCTGTTTGGGGTGGAATTGGTCTAATTAACCTTGGTTTAACTAACCATAGTTAAAATTTGTCTAACTAGTTTTGACAAGTGTCAACTTGTTATTTGTATCACAAACCCACATACAATTTGTTCCACATATAAAATTCATTGGAATTTTATATGTGGGACAAATTGGTCTAACTAACCATAGTTAAAATTGGTCTAACTAGTTTTTGACAAGTGCCAAATTATTATTTATCCCACAAACCCACATACAATTTGTCCCACATATAAAATTCGTTGCTTCTCAATTTATACAAGAGAGATAAACTGAGAAGATAACAATTTAAAATTCAAACTCTTAATCTATTCCTAAAATCTCTTACAACCTAAACCTAATCTCTAACATTCTCCCTCAATTAGATGGTCCTTTCAATGAAAGGAAATGATAATTCTTTTTAATAAAAACAATCTTTAAGTCTTCATGGGGATCACCGTCTCTTTATGGATCCATCATTGTCGCTACCCGCCCCTCTTGAGTCTGTCGGTGCCGGTGGCCCAATAGATCAGATCTGACACGATCTCTTCCAGAAGCCTTGATCGATGAAGATATGAAGATGACGAGATCGTAAGACCTGAATGGATGGATGAAAGAGAGGAGATGTTTGATTTATTTAACGGTGATTATTGATGATTATTGCGGAAGGATAGAACCGTGCCCGGCTTGATTGCAAGATCATCACCAGGCCCGGGCTTGGATACCATATAGAAATTCAAGAATCACTGCATTTCCATAATTTCACCGTAAATCTCATTCACAATAGATTTCTCAATTTATACAAGAGAGATAAACTGATAAGATAATAATTTAAGGGTCACCTTACTATGAGAGATCAAGGTGGGGCCCTCACATTTAAGTTGTTGACATTGGATATCGATGTGAGGGCCCTCACTTTCATCTCTCAGGTGAGAGATGCTCTCGTAGGAGCACCTCCCATAATTTAAAATTAAAACTCTTCATCTATCCCTAAAATCTCTAACAACCTCAACCTAATATCTAACATAGGTTGCCTCCATTGTAAATAATTAGAATGGGGCATACCAAAATTAGGGACCTGGGGTTGATGTTAGGTTTGGCCTACAGTTGTGTGCATGTACTGCAGTTTGAAGCTCTGAAAACTGAGAAAATTTAACTCATATTACAAGCAGGGATCCCATGTTCAGTTATCCAGACTGTTGAAGTGATGGGCCTATCTGCATGTATAGAAAACCCCCAAGTTGCTGAGACTCCCATCCATCCATGGATGGATGATGGACAGGAAACCTCTGAGTTGGTAAGATCCTAAACAGCCATTCTTTCGCCTATTTCTCTACTGATCCAACATGGGTCATTGCTAAATTTTAAATTCTCAGCCATTTATCTCCTACCCACTACTTGAAGACTAGGATTCTCCAATCAGGGAGACCCACTCTACATGGGTCATCCACAAACAGTCACCATATCAATGATTTGGACAAGAAGAACAGGAAAGGATAAAAAACCACACAGTACTCACTCCTGTATAGTCCGGAGAAGGCAAGTTTGCAACACGAGACGACCTTCTAACTTCGACATTAGCTTCATTTCCACGGACTGGTCTTGGCTTTCCCTTCTTGGCCTATCAACAAACACCAGGCAGGCAATAAAAAAAAAGAGCTAAAGAGCTAAAGCAGATTTCAGGGAAAAAACCAAATGTAGAGTAAGATAACACAAGAAACGAACATGGGTGGGTTTGGAAGAGGCATTTCGGAGAGTCTGAAGAAGGTGGGTGAGATTGAGATCCTCCAACTTCTTCTTGTTCTCTTCCAATCTCTTTCTGCGGATTTCTTCATACTGCAACTGACCCTTCTCCATTTCTCTACTGCAATCAAAGACCCAGATGTTGGATTTCGGTTTCTCGTCGAAGAATCGATCGATCGATCGAGAAGAAGAAGAAGAAATGCTTTGTTTTGTATGAGACTAGCATTTGTACGGGATATGTGAAACCACCGTATGGATTCTCACTTTTAAGAAAAAGCTAGTGATCCTGACCGTTCATCTTTATGAGATCAGTTGATGGATGGGTGGCCTCGAGAAGATCACATCCGTCCACACGAAGATCAGTTGTTGAAATGCATGATTTTGGAGTCTTTAATTTATACTCAGCAAGAAAGACCCGTGCTAAAAATATTACTAAATTCTTACATCAAATTGCGATCTTTTTGATCGGCTAGAAAAATAAATTAAGATAATTTAAAATTTGTGGCAAACTTAACTAAAAATTATAATAAATTTTAGAGGATTTTACCAAAAAAATCCTTCTAGACTTCTTAAAAGCTAAAAGCACCATCAACTTCTCATAAAGACCACAGTAGTCCCAAAGGCCCTGTTGGGTATTTTTTTTAACTTTTAGCGATGAGCGGGGATATCGCAGTTCATTCTAAGTAAATGAGCGGGGATATCCCCGTTCATCGTTCATTACTACTTAAAAGACTGTCGAACTCCCTTTTCCCCTTTGCTTTTTCTGGGTTCCGGACGAATCTCTACAGCATCTCTTCCACATTACCTTGCTTTATGGGAGAATCATATTCTTGAATCTTTTAAGTAGAAAGGTTGGAGGCTCCATTAAAGAGGTTGGTAGTATAGATTTACCTTTTTTACATTTGATTAAACCTAGAAGCACAATCTCCACATGTGTTTTTCTTTTACCCAAAAAGTTGATATTTGGAAGTACTCATTAAAGCTTCCATCTCCTTGATGGATAATTAATATTTACTCCATGGGTAGTCCACAATAACTTTCTTATGATTAAAAGACCATATTTCAGTAAGACAAATGGGCATTGGTTTTGAATGTAATAGAAGATTATAGAATTGGGCATCATCAGCTTTTGCTTACATAGAAATGGTTGGATATGGGTATCTGGGAAGGGCACTGACATAGAAGTGGTTAAGCTTTGAAAATAGTTTTGTTATTATATCAGTTACATACACATGGGCATTAGCTCAATAAGGAATGAACATCCGGTCATAATTCCTCAGATGAGAGATACAAATGGATAAGGGATCACATGTGTATGTTATATTGGTTAAATATAATTTTCAATGGCCATTGCCAATACCACTTTGACCAACCACGTTATGGAGTGCTGAAGATTTGCTTCCAAAGCATTAAAAAAATTAGGCAGTCATATCTCTTTGTCCATCTATTGATATAGTAATACAATTCATTTAATATTCTTTTATAATAATGGATGGAGACCATATTGTAACATTTTTTGTCATAGGAATCCATGTCATTGTTTATATTTGTTATTGGTGTTAAACCCATCTGAAGCATTTTTTATTGAATGTTAGGATGTCAGACAATGAAGTGTTGGTCATCTTCCACTATGATGGAGAGTTTGATTTTGATATTAACCGTCCGACCTACAAAGGTGGAAAACAAAAGATTAGGTATTTACCTACCGACATAAGTTACAACTATTTGCGAGACGTTGCACTTGAAGTATCTAAGTGGGAAGCACTCACTGACGTGCCAGCTTTACAGTACCTTTATCACGATGGATTTGCATTCTCATTGATTACCCTAGAAGAGGATGATGATATTAAGGTAATGTTTAGAGCATTGGAAAACAATACGAATGGTTTGTATTTATATGTTAGTAAAGGAACAAATCCAGCAGCTAGCAACAGAGAAGAAAAACCTATGTAAGTGAGTTTCTTCTATTTATTTAATGTAAGTCGAGTTTTTAATACAATTTCTTACAATTTCATTTGTTATGAATTGAAAGGTTGCAACGTACGCCTTTGCATGGTCCAAGCGAAGACAATTCTTGTGCGTTGAGGGAGAAACACAAAGAGAAAGAGGTAGTACATGCAACTCCTGTCCAAGAATTTCCGACAGTCAACCTCCATGAAGATAATGATATTGAGTTCTCGGGAGCACCCAATCATGTTGTCATTGATCAAAGTATAGGAGCTTATCATGTCGTTGATGAAATAATGTATGATCCAAACGTTGAAGATGAGATAGCGTCTGATAGATGTGAACTTGAACAAGTGGGTAGAAATACAACAACTGTTTCCAACAAAGAACAAAATCAAGCTGCCAAAAATAAAAATCTGGAGGATTCATACAAAGCCGTGGATGTTAATATTGAGGACACAATGGTTCCTGAAGAGTACTTGATTGAAACGTATCAAAATTCTGCACGGGATATGTGGATAGGGCGGAAGTTTTCAGATCGTGACACATTCAGAAGAACGTTGGCGAAGTTTGCAATTTACAATAATTTCAGTCTGAAGCACTTGAAGACCAATCGCACTAATGTTACGGCACGTTGCAGTGGTCAGAGTTGCCCTTGGCGTATTCATGCATCCATTATTGAATCTGGGCCACAGTTCCAAGTCCGTACATATAACTCTAACCATTGTTGCTCTAAACCGATGTTGGCAATGGCACATCGACAAGCTTCTTCAGAGCTAATTGCAGAGTACATAATGGATAGAGTCCGATCCAATAATGATTTGACACCGAAAGAGATTATTAATGATTTTCAAATGGAGTTTGGTTGTCGTATTACTTACAGAAAGGCTCATAAAGCGAAAGACATTGCCCTTCGATTGATCCGTGGATCATATGAGGAGTCATTCCAAAATCTTCCTCTTTATTGTAAAGAATTGCAGATGATGAATCCTGGTACGATTACAAATATTGAAATAAATGATGATGATACTTTTAAGAGGTTCTTTTGGTCTTTCGGCCCGTGCATTCGATCTTTTCAGACTTCATTGAGGCCAGTGATTGCAGTTGATGGTTCACATTTACGTGGCAAATATCCTGGTGTATTATTAGTGGCTGTGACGTATGATGCGGATCAAAAATTATTTCCCATTGCCTTTGCCTTTGCAGAAGCCGAGCGTCGTGAGAGTTGGGAGTGGTTTTTTGCAAATCTAAGCTTGGCATTGGGCGAGCCTATGAATTTGACCGTTGTCTCTGACCGAATGAAAGGTCTCATTCCTGCGCTGATGAACATCATTCCTAGTGCAAGGCACTGCTTTTGTTGTCGTCATATAGCTGAAAATATCAAAAGCAACTTCAAAGATGGTGCTATTGTCCGAAAATTCTGGTGTGCTGCAAAGGCTTACAGACCCTGTGAGTACGAGGCATTTTTAAATGATATCCGGGATGTTGACGTTTCAGCATACAACTACATCAAGGCAATTGGAAAAGAGCATTGGTCAAATGCATTTGTAGAAGGGCGTCGTTATGATATGCTCACCAGCAACGCCGCTGAATGCACAAATAGCCTACTTAAAGACACCAGAATGCTACCTGTAACAAAGCAGGTAGAGGAAATTCGTGCGGAACTGATGGAGTTCTACCAAAGGAGTAGTCTATATTCAGAAACTATTAATTCTCGGTTAACTCCTTACGCAGAACGGATTCTTAGTCAAGGGTTCGGGGAATCTCGCAGACTTCATGTCCGTGTTGCTGGACTTGTTGAATTCCAGGTTCAATCAACAGAATTCATTGATGTAGTACATCTCGATCAAAGAGTATGCACATGTCGCCAATGGCAAATATTGGGTATCCCGTGCTCGCACGCAATAGCCGCAATGCAGCTGAGAAACAAGTGTCCGTATGACTTCTGTGAGCATTGGTTCCTGACAGAAACCTATCGACTCACGTACAATGAGGTTTTGCATGCTACTCGAGATATAAGACAATGGGATCATACGCCAGTTGAAATTGTTTTGCCTCCACATGCATCCAAGCAACCTGGGCGACCAAAAAAAAATAGAATTCGCACAGAGGATAGGGACAGGCAGCGTAGGCAAGTAACATGTTCTAACTGTAAAGAGAAGGGACACAACCGACAGAGATGTCGCAATCCACCAGTGCAGTAGTATTTTGAATATGAAAATTACCTAGCACGTGTCTTATTTTGTGTGATATTCTGATATTCTAATGTAGGAAAGTAACATGTCTCAAACTGTATAGAGAGATGGAATATGTTCAGAGATGTCATAATCCACTTAGCATATATTTTGGTGTAGATGGATGTTTAACTGACTGTCAAATGATCTCTTTGATAGATATTTCTTATACATATTTTTGGGGTTAATGGATATTTTTGATAAGTAACATTCATGTAGTACCTTATGTGTTTGTTTAAACTCTATTTGGAGTAGTAATATCTCAGCCAAAAGTTTCAGGTGAGCGGGGATGTCCCCATCCACAATATTGTAGTGTGCGGGGATATCCCCGTCCCAACTGAAACCACCTTGAGAGACAGTACTTTGGTGTGCGGGGATATCCCCGCTCACAGCACTAACTTATGCAGGAATATCCCTGTTCAAATCAATAATTTTGGCAGGGATATCCCCGCCATAACTGAAACCAGTCATTGAGAGAAAGCACACACAGTGCGCTGGTAGGTGAGGATATCCCCACTCACAACACTAACAGAAGCAGGGATATCCCCGCCCTAACTGAAACCAGTCATTGAGAGAAAGCACACACAGTGCGCTGGTAGGTGAGGATATCCCCACTCACAACACTAACAGAAGCAGGGATATCCCCGCCCTAACTGAAACCAGTCATTGAGAGAAAGCACTCACAGTGCGCTGGTAGACGAGGATATCCCCACTCACAACACTAACAGAAGCAGGGATATCCCCGCCCTAACTGAATCCAGTCATTGAGAGAAAGCACTCACAGTGCGCTGGTAGGCGAGGATATCCCCACTCACAACACTAACAGAAGCAGGGATATCCCCGCCCAACTGAAACCATTCATTGAGAGAAAGCACACACAGTGCGCTGGTAGGCGAGGATATCCCCACTCACAACACTAACAGAAGCAGGGATATCCCCGCCCAACTGAAACCATTCATTGAGAGAAAGCACACACAGTGCGCTGGTAGGCGAGGATATCCCCACTCACAACACTAACAGAAGCAGGGATATCCCCGCCCAACTGAAACCATTCATTGAGAGAAAGCACACACAGTGCGCTGGTAGGCGAGGATATCCCCACTCACAACACTAACAGAAGCAGGGATATCCCCGTTCATATCACTAATTTGGACGGGGCTATCCCTGTCCGAACTGAAACCATCTTGATGGACTGTATTCTGGTTTGCGG
Source organism: Litsea cubeba (assembly GCA_012931725.1). Classification (NCBI taxonomy): domain Eukaryota; kingdom Viridiplantae; phylum Streptophyta; class Magnoliopsida; order Laurales; family Lauraceae; genus Litsea; species Litsea cubeba. The sequence goes on from CM022945.1 coordinate 103,762,477, forward strand.
GGATATCCCCTCTCACAGCACTAACACGGATAGGGATATCCCCTTCCAAAACACTGTCATTGGCGGGGATATCCCCGCCCACAAGACAACCCCTGCGTGGATATCCCTGTCTAATCTATAAGAGAAATGCATCTCTACAACTTATGAACTTCTTCATAAAACCTGTATCAAAGGTAGTCATGCTACTTCACATTCACATCAACCAACAAGTTGCTTAACAATCACACATTCGTCCATCAATGGTAGACATTCACATTCACATTTACAACCATCAATTAACAACTGTCTATACACATCAGTTTGTCTTTGTCAAGAAAGGATCTACACATAATATTTGTCTCTGACTAGAAAGGATATGCACATTTAATTTTACAAAACCATGTCAGACTGTGTCAACTGAATATACATGCAAATTGACCATACAAAAAAAAATTTGGTCAATTCCTGACAATAAGTTGGATGTCAATTTCTTAGTCTAAAGCAGTTAAATCCAATCTATAGGAGTTAAGCACCCAGGTCCTTTTGAATATCTCCAGAACTATTTTGCTCCGATAAAATGGAATGTCAGCTTGTGTGAACTTGAGTGGTTTTCTGAAAATGCAGTGTTCGGCGAAAGCACATGCGAAGACCCCACAGTCGTTCCCATTGTCTTGGTGTGGGATGTCCATCTTTTCTTTGAAGGTCCAGACGAAAGGATCATTCCAACCATGAGCCGCAAATTTATGAGTTAGCCAACCAACCTGGGGAGTTTCAAATTAGAATATTAGTTGCAAGTAGTTAGAGAATAAATTGTATCAAGATAGTACAATGCATACTTACAAATTCCTTGCAAGTAGTTAGAGAATAATGATCACTTGTTGAGCTATTGTAAAATTCCCAAACTGCCTCATCTGGGTAACCGACCAGCAAGCTGAAGTGATCAATGTGATGCAGCAAAAACACTAATGTTTTACTTTCCTTCATATCCATCACATTTGTACCATTCAGACCAAAGGCAAGGGGCTCCGTTTGACGGTGTCCTTCTTTCCACATACTCTGTATAATTTGGTAATAAGATATATTATTGTAAAATTCAAGCTTTCGTAGTTTATAAATCGCTATCATATACAATTAACTTACACAAATGCTTGGATCCGCAAGATATGCAGTGTCACACATGTCTCTTAAACAAGCAAACCAATAGTAGATAATATTTGTGTCCAGCCATTTGCCTTCTTCCAAGGCATCATGCAATACGTTACTATCTACCAGCGTGCAAATCACATCCAATTCCTGCTTCCTGTAGAAATATACATAGAAGATTTTTCATAACTCATAAATATAATACAAAAGCACTAACATAAGGCAATGGAAGCTCACCTGAATTTATAATAATCCTTAAACCCATTGAGTAGCTCACTGTCCTGACTATCAAAATGGCACTCGGTGTGATGAATTGTGTGAGAATAACCATCAAATTTCTGAGGAACCTTCCTCGTACGCGGCAACCGCTTAATTCTCCACACCAAAGACTTTATATCACTTTTTGATGGTGAAAGAATTATCGCCTGAGATATCCCCGCATGTGCAGGTGTGGAGAGGATTTCACACAGTTCCGGCTGATTTGTGATGGTACATTTAGGGGATAACACATCCCTAATTGGAGGAAGCTCGTGGGATGAGAATTGTGGACTACATAATGACAATGGTGGCCGGGTCTCATCTATCATTATATTTATTGGGGAAGCGATTTTCGAGAACTTGGCTCTTTACGGACAGCCTTTCGAATTCGCTTTGGCGTACGATCCTATAAATGATACAAATATTTCTCAAAGAGTGGTGAAATGGTCTAATGCAGAAAAAAAAAAAAAAAAACAATGCATACTTACAAATTTGATATACCTGTTCCATGTCCGAGTCCGAAGAAGAGCTATTACATTTTTCCATGCTGAAGTTCTCGAAGGTAGCAGCGAAAGCACCCCTGAAAGTTTCAATCTTCTTGTGCAGCTTGCTAGCAAATTCTTCAAGACTAATTTTCTTTCGGACAGCCCTATCTAATGATCTCTTCAATGTGTCAAGAAACATGTTAACCTGCACAAATTCATGAAGGCATTTAGGGAAAATTGTCCTTACAGGCATAATATAAAAAATGGATATTAGAAAGGAATAGGGATATACATGATCATTTGATGGTCTAGCTCCCTGCGATGTTTCAGCTTCTTGTTGAGGAACATCCGATTTAGCTTTCCTCTCGTCTTCTGAAATGGGTTCTCGCCTATAGTGGCCTATACGCATCTGCGGGTTGGGGATATACCACTTGAAATATTCATCTGTATGACTTGAGGACGCATCCTTCTGTCCTTGTAATATCGCATCTACTCTTGCCTCCCACATAGAAGATACTTCAGGCGGAATATGTGTATAGTCCTTAGATATCCTTTCAACCTTTTCCACCCTTAGTAGAGGCATCCGAAAAGCTGGAGGTACCACTTGACTCAGCCCAAATTGCTTCATGACACGATTAGAGTTATGGTACTCCATGATCCAATAATGAATCAAGATTGTATTTGACATGAACAATCGTCGATCAACTTCTGGTACATACTGAGTAAATTTCTTCACATAAGTAGCATATGGCATCCAAGCAAACTGCAACAAATAAAAATGAAACTTAATAGAAGGAATAAAGTGTTAGTAGTTATTGTTTGCAAATCAACAACTTAACATATTCATTCATGATAGATAAATTACCGAGTCTGATGTCATACTGTTCAATTGATGACGGACATATTTTATAGTAGTCAGAGCTTTATATCCATCCAACCTTGCCTCCCATGTTTTGAACAGTGGAAACTTAATGTCTTTCTTCCAACTATCCTTTGGGGTAGGACACCGACCAATGGACATGCGAGAGTAGGCCCATATCTACCACGCACATTATGCACATAATCAATATCATGAGTATAGTTTTAAATAAGACAACACATTGCACAAGGTTAAGAGTTATTGTAGTATACTTGTAAAAGCTGCAGTGGTCCAGTTAGGGTCTTGAAGTGGACGGTGGAAGACTTTTTTTTATTTTTGTCCTTCCCATCAAGTGTAGCTAAGTCTTCTCCACTCTCATTTCTATCAGCTGTCCACTTTACAGCCTTTGCCAGCATTCTGTACAGGTTAGCAAGACATGCCGGCCCCCAGGCATATGGCCTGAACTTTCTAAATAGTTCGAGTAGGTAAGCTGGTCCTCTAGTGCCCGATCCGTTCATAAAAATCTGTCCAGCTACCAAATGAAACAAAAAGGCCCTTGTGTTGCAAATCTCGACTTCTTTTGACAATTTTACATTCTTCTCCGGAGGCAAGAAATTTTCCTCTATCCACTTTAATTTTATACAAAGCCCTTGTGTGTCCACCTCTGGCTGCGGTGAAATTTTAAGAAGATCTTCACATAAACTAACCACCTTCTCACTTGGATGAGTCCATCCAACAACTGGTTCACCTTCGATCGGTAAACCATATATGTAGGCCACGTCTTCCAAAGTAACTGTGGCCTCCCCGAAAGGAAAATGAAATGTATTTGTCTCGGGTCTCCACCTTTCTATAAGACCTGTTATTAATGCATGGTCTATTCTCATCTCATCTATCTCTGCAAGATGATGCAAACCAGTCCGCCTCACATAACCCAATTGTGTCTTGTTCAATTTCCATATTGACTTTTTTGGGTTAGAAGTGATACATCTATAGCGCCCTAGTTCCTATCAACACCAATAATGTGAAAGAAAAAGATAACGAATAAGGACAAATACTATATTTAATCACGTATCAATATAATGAGATAAAGATTCATGATATACCACTCCGTGTGAGATCCCTTCAGATATATGATTCTGTTGTTCATATAGAAGGATATTTTCAGTTCCCTTAGGTCTTTTTTCTTCCATCTGCATGTATGAATCATCAATTATATAGTACATGATAATGAACCAAGTCTTCTAAAAGCAGTTCATCATTGTGTTGCATATGGCACAAAATACAAATATTGCTCTATGTACTTTAGAGGAGCTTCTGATGTTTTGAACACACATACAAATATTGCTCTACCTTTCTTCTCTCATCTGAAAAATTCCTTACACTAGAAAGAAATAATGTTGTTGCTCATGGAAAAGCCTATCGACAAGCATATAACCAAGCATTGAAAAACAAAAATCAATATTATAACCAAGCATTGAAAAGCATATAACCAAGCATTGAAAAACATAGCACTAGCAGAGCATCTGTTTATGTGTAATGTGTAAGTGGTGTTAGCCAAACCAACCACATGGGCCCACTTAACCTATCAAACTTCCAATCATGATAGATTATAATCTTTCCTCTGTATCTATCTCCGTCATGTAATTAGACCTCTTTCTTGTAGGATCTTGATGAGGCCTCTCTATACAATCCCTGTTAGGTAAGATCTCATCAGCCTTAAAAATTAAACTATAAATATACCATCAATACAACATTCCTATATATGTTGGGTCATAGAATCTTGTCATTGTATCAGAGCTTTTGATCCCACTAGCTCTCGATGTTTTTTTTTTTTTTTTTTCTATCAAATCATTCAGCATATGAACTAATGGATAGGTCTGTGTGCCGTCAACCTGTTGGCTTTGCTACAAATCTATGAAGTTTCAGACCTTCTGTTCTTTGTAGAACCATGTGGATCTGCTAAATGTGATGTTTTTCCGGTGTGTGGTGGAAGTACAAAATGAAAATCCATACTCTGATTGGTCCAAGGGCCCTTGAGGTTTATTAGCTAACCTTGATTTGCCAAAGGATTCTGACCTAATATGGCGAGGTGCATGCAGCGACGATGGATCACTGTTTTCTTCTTCCTCTGACGTTCTGGAACGAGTTTCGTAATCAGACCAGGATGCAACACCCTGCTGCCGTTGTCCGGCAACGTGAGGCGCAACCAGAGAATCCCGTTCTCTTCTTCAATCGATAACCCAGATGAGAAGAAGCCGAATGAGAAGAAGAATCGAGAACCCAGAAGATGGAACCCTTGATTCTGCAAGGAAAACCCAGAAGAGAAGAAGTCGAATGAAAAAGGGGGAAAAGGAGAAAACGTTGAATGGGAAAACGGGGGAAAAGGGCAAAAGGTTTGTTTCTTTTAAGGGATATGAGCAGGGATATCCCCACTTAAAAAAAAGTTAAAAAAAAATACCCACAGGGCCTTTGGGACTAATGTGGTCTTTATGAGAAGTTGATGGTGCTTTTAGTTTTTAAGAAGTCTTGAAGGATTTTTTGGTAAAATCCTCTAAATTTTAATAAAGAGAATTCATTGTGTAAAAAGAAAAAAATTAATATGAAACTTGATAAGAACAAATTGAACCCATGCTGCACATGCCGTATTTTGGAGCAGCATGGGTTCAATGTGTTCTTATATTTATATATTTGTGATTAGTTACATAAAGAAATTTATTTCCGAGAATTCATTGGGTAAAAAGAAAAAAAATTAATATGAAACTTGATAAGAACAAATTGAACCCATCCTGCCTGGGCCGTATTTTGGAGCATCATAGGTTCAATGTGTTCTTATATTTATATATTTATGATTACGTAAAGAAATTTATTTCCCTTATGTGAGGCCCCACCCCTTGTGGACCCTCACTTCTATTTGAATTGTTTTAATTATATTATATAATCTATATACTTATACTAATTAATAGGGGTTAGTGAGGGTTGTTATACTAATATAACCCCTAATTAATAGGGTATTAAATATTTAAGAGAAGTACAGCCAAGTGTCAAAATTTCATATTTTTCTAAATGAGACACATTTGCCTTATAATATAGATAGATAAAGAGCTGCTAAGTTGGATGTGTGGGCCCACCTGGGAGTCAGAACCATTAGATAATCTTTTGATGGGCCCCACATTTCAAGGTCGATTAGTTCATCTATTTGTCTGCTTTGGTAAGTTGCTGTTTGATTGTGGGGCCCATCAAATGAACAGTGAGGATCATTGCATGGCAATTAGAGAGCATGAGCTGCTTGTAAGGAGTTAAGAACATGGTGTTAGGAAGAATCATTATCATCAAAGTCTTATCTAAATAGGAATGGGCGGGGAAATGTGAGCGGGAAAACATTTGAAATTCATAATTTCAATTTGTTTAGAAATTTTTTTTTTTTTTGAAAAATGTGTATTGGCTTTAACATAAATTTCACTTGAAAATGAGATGAGCATATACGTTTTCGATCTGGATCCATGTTTCGTCCAAACAAGGGAGCCCTGTTTGGAAGAATCAAAGGTAGAGAAAAGTAAGGGGTGGTCGCACATGCCACATGGTGACCCCTAATTTGTCCTAACAGGGCTCCCTGTTTGGACGAAACAAGGGATCCGTTTCCATACGTTTTTAACATCTGATCAAGGGTGGCAATGGGTTGAGTCAAGTCACAACTGGTTGAGTCCATAAAATGTGTGTGTGGGTTGAAGTTCAACCTGTATGCCTCTCTGTTTTAAAAATGGGTCAAGCAACTTCAACTTGTACCAGATGCGGGTCAACTTGACCCGACTTACATAACCCATATACAATGCGAGTCAACCCAGTTAACCCTACCTAATCTGCAGATTTTTGCCTTGAACCCTATTGCAAGATGAAAAAATAAAAAAGCTCAAGTACTATAAAATTAACTATTCTAAGTACCAAAATATTAAACCACCAAATTATTTAAATGGCTGTAGATATGCAGATTGATCATAATATGTTGGGCGAGTTATGCAGGTCGAGCAACTTGGCCTTAACCCGGCCCTTTTAAATGCAGATCGGGTTTTCCCAACCCGTGACCAACCTGTATACTGTGTGCGGGTCAATGTGAGTCGGGTTCGGGTCGAGTTAGATATTGCCGGCCCCATGATCACCTCTTTACAAAAGTAAAATTTGACCCTAATCCAATATGCCAGATTTATACACTTGCTCGAGTGATTAACATGCAATTAGTGGCTTGGCTTGAGGGTACACTCTTTTGCCCAATTACTTCTCACACCCATTGAGAACAAAATCTCACAATTGAGGTTTTTTTGTTTGTAACTTCTACAAAAGTAGGTAACTGGCATATTTTTTAGCCCACTTACCCTACCATATATGTGGGGAGTGGGTGTAGATCAGTTACCAGTGGCGGAGCCAGGATTTTATCTTTAGGAGGGCAAGAAATTTCAATCAGAGATGAATTTGAGCAATAATTAAAAAATAATAATTTTGTGATGATAAAAGTGATACAACATTTTAATATAAATTATTTAGTTAATTCTTACATTGAAACATTCCCACGATGATGCCAAACAGGCCTATAAATTATAGTGTCATCCTATGATGCCCATATACTACATGGATATGCCTAGGATACTCCATAACACGGCAAGGACACGGATTTTATCCATAAAAAGTGAAGTATCGAATACGATACGACACGATATGTTGACCATTTCGAAGTATTCGTGCATCATAGGTGTTATCTATCTGTTTATCTCATCAGGAAATAGAGAAAGATGAACATTAGAAACAAAGCCAAGTCTGTTGATGAATGAACAGCTAGAAGGAATATAGCCCTCCCAAATTGAATGTTTATGAAGGGTTGGCTTTTGGCATGCAGTGAGGAAGAACAGGCCACTCTTTGATATTGGGTTGCAAATGTTGGATCAACTTATAGGATATAATCCATAAATTATTATTCTAATTGTTCCAGAGAAAAAATCTAAATGTTGCTCAAATCCACACAACCTTCAAAGAAGAAAAATGGTTGAACCAATGATCTGATATAGGAATGAACAGTTGACTTAGTAAGTTGAACAAAATGATTTGAACAGAAAGAATGGTTGAATAAATGGTTTGAACAAATTTTATCCAGGCAATCACCCCTGGCTATGCATGTCAGATTTGGTTTGAACAAATTTTATCCAGGCAACCACCCCTGGCTATGCATGTCAGATTTGGAAGGAGAAATGAAAGAAAATGAGCCTCAAACACTATGAAGTAAAGTGTGTTTTTAGGAAAAATTAAAGCTTTCTAGACTACAAGTGAATGAGTTTTGCTCTTTGAACTTAGAAAGGGAGTTCTTGAAAGTCACCAAGAGCAGCTCCATTCCGGCATTCCCATAGTTAAAGAAGGATTCTTTTCACATCACAACAAAACCAGGCAATGAAGACTAACCAGACCCCACAAGAATTAGTGAAAAAAAAATATGATAAAGGGAAGATCGTCTTGGCCTCCAAAGGTCGTCTATGTGGCATTACTAATTTCCATGCAGCTAAGACTGTCTCATGAAGGAGAAGGTTTGAAATCATTTGAAGAAAATTTTACATAAGACCTAGAAAACGCAGACTCAGCAATAAAATGAGCATCAGGTGGATTTCAACACCATGAAGAATGGAGCCTGCTAAGAGATTGATAACTCCAGTAAATGCTAGATTAGAAAATATTACACGAAATGGAGAGGCAGATTCATGCAAAATCAGGAGTTCCCAAAAGACTAGATATCATTGGAAACTCTATTGATTTGAGCACTTTTTTTTCTCTTTTCATGGTCATTTTCTTGATAAGACCTTTTCTTCTTCTAAAGTTTTAGGACAGGTGAGAATTCACAAAGCTTGCAAAATTCTAAGAATGTCAGCTTTCTGAATGCTGGATAGCACCTGAGCATTTAAAGAATTCCAAATTCTCACAGACAAGAATCCTCAAATTCTTACAAACAAATGGGCCCTTAGCACTTCAATGAAGTTCATTGTTGTAGGATCTTACACCCCATTGAGCCAGGGGCGGATCCAGGATTTTTAATATGGGGGGGGGGGGGGGGGGGGGGGGGGGGGCTGCACTTAAGTTACACTAAAAAATAACAACAATGTCTCACCAAAAATTATAAAAAATAGCAACAATGTTCACCAAAACTATCTATGTACTATCTTCATAATTCATTTTCTACAAGCATCATACCAAAAGAGTGTTCATTTATATTATATTACTCAAAATCAACAAAAAATGTCTTCACAATAGATCTTGACAAATATGACAAAAGACAAACAAAAGTTAAAGCATGACACTAGCGAAATCTTGACTTGCGTGGCTTCTTATCAAATTCATCTGTTACCAACTCTATGTCGACTTCATTAGCAAACTCTCTTTTGATTGTAAATAACCATGCAATCCGCGGAGAAGTGTCTTCAACACCAACAATAGCAAAACCTTTCTTTAACAAAACCACCACGATCAACAAATCGTAGAATAATGGCCATTTGTTCTCTATGTGAATTATCTTGTGCTTCATCCACAAGGATACAAAACTTTGCGTCACCAACATCTTCACGTATTTTCTTTCTCACATTTTTGGCAAATATATGCAAAAGTGTTTTCTGAATACCATGTGAGGTATACTTGGCATTTCCTGGACAATCAACTACTATTTCGGCAACTTTCTTGTTCAACATTTTCGAAAACTCGAACATTGCAATGAAGTTTCCACAATTCTTTGATTTCTTCGATTCATCATGTCCTCTAAAAGGAAACCCTTGCAATGCAAGCATCCGAATACATTGAATAACATTTCGGAGAAGCAACCGATTATTTGCAATTGCTTCTTTAGAAAGTGTATTGAAAACACTATATATATGTCGAGAAGGTTTCATTAGATTCTCATAATACATTGTCGCCGACCTATGTGGAGAACAAAGACCACCTTCATGTTTCAAAAAAGGACACTTCTTCCCATTGTTAACCTTCTTCCAATTCTGAAACCCATCAATGGAAAATACCGGATGCTTCGGAGGATTTGTTTCAAAGAGAAAGCAATAAAATAATATGCTCTATCCTTGTGGAGTGAATATTCTAGCAAAAGCAATAAAAACAATATGCTCTATCTTGTGGAGTAGAATATTCTAGCCAAGGGAATAGTTTGTACCAATTAGTATTGAACCGTCGGCCCTTGCTTTCAAATATTGTCGCCGGATAATCTTTTTCTTTCTCATGAGTAGGTCGACAAGGTTCCCATTCTAAGATAAGCTACCCCGAACTTCATCATGTTTGTTAAGCGATTTTTTTTTTGGGCCCAAATCTTGGGTGGCTGCAGCCCACCCGGGCCCCCCCTTCATCCGCCCCTGCATTTGAGCTACCACTTATCCTAAAACCAATTGGTGAAATGCGTATCCCGTGACTCGAACACCCGACCTATCGAGGCTCCAATACCATTTGTAGGATCTTACACCCTATTGAGCTACCACTTATCCCAATACCAATTGGTGATAGAAAATGACACAACAATAGTTTTATGGTGAGGGCGAGGGCTCGACCACAATTATGACCGCTCAGGAGCGAGGGTGGACGTTGACCTCAACAAGTGTTATATATCAAAAGAAAAAAAAATCTTAGAGACATGCAATAAATGAGATTGATATGGTCAAAATTACACACAGTTAGCATTTGGACATTACTGTAACTTAGTGACACCCATTGAGGAGCAATGGTATTTGTACAAAATTAAGAGTTACAATGCATACATCCAATGGTTGCACCACGAGGGAGATCAACAAAACTTGTGGTGGATCAACATAATCACTTAATGACATTTTCCCTACAAGTAAAATGAGAGACTTAATGACATTTTCCCTACAAGTAAAATGAGAGAGCCATCAGAAGTTTGCCACTGTTAATAATACCGCATGCCATGTTAAAAGGATATAGACTATTGGTTGCACCACGAGGGAGATCAACAAAACTTGTGGTGGATCAACATAATCACTTAATGACATTTTCCCTACAAGTAAAATGAGAGAGCCATCAGAAGTTTGCCACTGTTAATAATACCGCATGCCATGTTAAAAGGATATAGACTATAGAGATAGCTTACAAGTACATTCAATGCAATTGAATACAGATCTGTAGAGAGACATTTTCCCGATTCTGGTGAGTGGAAATGGTCTTGAACTTCTTTATTATACAGATTTTCTAATCCTATGTTACTCAGTTACTCTTCTGGCATAGGTTCAACAAACAAGAAATGTTGGTTGGGTAACATAGGTCCAATCTCATCGTCGTCATTGACATCCTCATTATAGCCCTTCGCCATCTACCAGCTTGGGTGGAGTGCTAGTTTTCTCAGAGTAGTATTCAAAATATGAATGGACAGGTTTTTTACAGCCAATTGCCACTCGGACAAAACCTTCGTCTGGTATCTGGGTTGTAGTGGCACATGACGAAGAATGACATATTACAAAGGAAGATTATGGCACCAGCTTATTAGTGCATAGGCCCAATTTCATGTGGTCAGTTAGTTGCAGTGAAAACAAATTTCTATGAGAGTTTCCAGAGAGGCTAACGAGAGTACCAAAATTGATGTCACCAAAGAAGAACAAAGAAAGAAGTACCTGAACTAACTCTTTGGTACCAACATCCAAAATTTAGAAGCTCTAAAGCACCATTCGCTACAATGATCCACTCGCCCGTATTATGTAGACCTAGAAGTTTTTAGACATGGTTACAATTTAAAAGTATATAACATCTGTCAGGAAATCATTGAACGAAAAAAAATGAATGAAAAAAGACAGATAGGGGAAATTATAATCTTAATAAACACGGGGGAAAATACTCAAACAAATGCATAATGGCACGGCACACCAATGTTTCCTCTATATTTCCCTTCATACACAGGAATGAGTGGTTAATTTTAGAGTAATAATTTATCTGAAGAAGCACAAGAGTAATAAGCACTAGGACGATCATCCAGAGGTATTCATGAGATCTGTGTTGGAAGTACTCATAGTTAATTGTATTAAAATCAAGTATACTGTAGGTAGGTTATTTTAGTTCCTAAAGCATTTGAATTCAAGCTCAGTATAATTATTCAAATGCATGGGGGACTAAGCATCAAATACATATTGTCAAAAGTTTCAAGGAGAAGGAATATTAGAAGACTCATTTTGAGTTGCCCAGTGCATGTTCTAATAACCCCTACATACACTTTAATTATTATTTTGAGAATTTAATTGATAGAAGAGAAAAATCATTTCAAGATATTCACTAAACCAGAGGAAAATGGCATTATACTATGAAACCCAAAGTTTCACCTTGAACTCTGTAGCATTGATCAATTGGAACACCAAAGCATCTCCATCAACCAGTTCATGAGCAATAGAAAAACCTTTCCATCCAGCACTTAATCCTGCCTTACGGGCAAGATATCTTGTTTGGTGTTCGCCCCCACTTTCATCAATTAAAGTCATTGTAGCATCAAAGTTTGGTAGGTTCAAATCACAGAATTGTTTAGGAAGCCCCTGTTGAAAAAGTTTTAAGACAAACAAATCACTGCTCTACCCCAAAGATATATCCAGTCACATTCCACATATTTAACCTAATTTCTAGTTATCCACCATTATCATTCATTACTACCACAGATGAAACAAGCATTTGGATATATCCCAAACTATAAAACAGATGGTTATTTGCTTTGCTTTCAGGGGTGACTTTGATCTCCAATATCAGTATAAATTGTTAAGAGGTTGGATAAACAGTATCACCTTTTTTTTTTTTTCTTTTATGCCATTCCAGACACAGTGGAACAAAGAACCATCCACAAGCATTTGGATATATCCCAAACTATAAAACAGATGGTTATTTGCTTTGCTTTCAGGGGTGACTTTGATCTCCAATATCAGTATAAATTGTTAAGAGGTTGGATAAACAATATCACCTTTTTTTTTTTCTTTTACTGCCATTCCAGACACAGTGGAACAAAGAACCATCCACAACCCAGAAGCATTTAATGGGGTATATCCATATGCACCATTATCTATTGATTTCATATTTGATTACCACTCTTACCAGCCAAAATCCACCAGTAACATGTGATTGGAGCATTGGTTTTACAAAGCTAGGGAATTCTGGATCTAGATCTGATTGAACTTTGGTTGCTTTCTTTACAGCATCTGCCCTAGCTTCATCCGAAGCATATACTCTTTGGAGTAAGGACCTCCTCTTATAGCTTCAATTGATATCAGTAGAACTAATTAGAAGATATCCAAATTACACGATTTAGACAGTAGAAAAAGAGCATTAGAATATATATGCACTTACACACCATTTCACTGCTAACCTTCCACGAGTCCAGGTTCTCTCTCCATATTCAACATTTAACTGTCCATGTATAACCACATTTGAAATCAGTTTCTAGCACACAACTTATATATAGATAAGTAGACTCAGGATGATATTAGTTTCGGACAACCTTCCCGTAGGGCCTAACTAGATGCATGCAAATCACATGATAGTGATTAAGGCTGTCAATCCGGCTCTTTGACAAGGGGCCCTGGCTGGCCTGCTAAAGGCCACAAAGGAAAGATTTTTGTTCTTGTCCTATTGCCCGAGGGTAGGGTAGGGACTAGTTTTGAAAAGCCCATGACCTTGAAGGCCGGGCTAGGGCTTGACTCAGCTTGGCCTGGCCTGGCCTGGCCATTGTCTATTAATATATAATATATGTAAATTTGCTTGGGCCAGTTATTTTTGGTTTTCTGGTTGGGGTGGGGTTGGTGGGTTACTGTCAGGACCATTTTGAGGCTATAGATCCATTGTAAAGAATTAGAATGGAGTGCACTTGGGGCTGATGTTGTTTTTGTCCTATAATAATCACCAGGTGTGAATGCACCAAATTTGCACATTGTATGCAGTTTGAAACTATGAATATTGAGGAAGTTATATTTCCACACTGCTCACACACATTACAAGCGGGGCACACAGTTCAATGATCCAGACTGTTGATATGATGGGCCATCTGCATTCAGGGACAGACCTAGGCATTGGGCATTGGGGGCAATCGCCCCTGTGGGCCTCAGAAAAGCCTGAAAGGGCCCCATAAAAAATAAGCCCTCGCCCTCCTCAAATGACAAAATAATGAAGAAAATAATATTATGGCCATTGTACGCCCCACTCAAACGAAAATCCTGGGTCCGCCATTGTCTCCATGTATAGAAAAATCCCAAAAGCTGCTATGATCTAGCCATCCATCCATCCATCCATGGATGGACAAGAATGATCTGAGCGCGTAAGATCCCGAATAGCCACTCTTTCGCCTGTTTCTCTATTGATCCAACATGGGTCATTGCTGTATTTTACATTCTTAGCCATTATTTTCCTGACCACTAATTGAAGGCTAGGATGCTCCTATCAGAGCTATCCCCTCTACATGGGCAACCCAAAAATAGTCTCCATATCAATAATTTGGACAAGAAGAGCAGGAAAAGATAATAGAGAGAGAGAGAGAGAGAGAGTACTCACTTCCTTATAGGCCGGAGCGGGCAAGTTTGCAACACGAGATGACCTTCTAACTCCTACGTTAGTCTCACTTCCGCGAATTGCTCTCGGCTTTCCCTGCTTGACCTATCAACAAACACCAGGCATACAAGAGAAAAATCAATTGGAGCAGGTTTCAGAAAACCAAATGCATGCAAAAACATAAAAACCAGGTGGATGGCGAACAGGAGAGGATTTGGGAGAGGCATTTCGGAGATTGTGAAGAAGGTGGGTGAGATTGAGATCCTCCAACTTCTTCTTGTTCTCTTCCAATCTCTGCTTGCGGATTTCCTCATACTGCAACTGACCCTTCACCATTTCTCTATTGCAATCAAAAACCCAGATGTTGGATTTTGGTTTCTCGTTGAAGAATCGATCAATCGAGAAGGAGGAGGAGAAGCAGAAAGAAATGCTCTGTTTTGTATGAGACTAGTACTTGCATGGGAATCGGTGAAACGACCGTTCAAAATTCAAATTCTGTACATTCAGAAAAGCTAGTAAGTAATGGTCACTGCTGGAGCGTGATCCTCACCGTTCATCACAACGAGATCAAGATGCATGGGTGGTCTGCAGAAGATCACATCCGTCCATATGAAACTTCGGTTGCAATGCATGATTTTGAGGTGTAATTTTTTACAGTTGCCAACTTGGATTGAGGCACGCGGGGTTCGGTCGCAGTATGCTTCAACAACTTTACAGGATTAAAAAAAAAATCAGATTAATGACCCAGTGGCTCAGAAGGTCAGTTAACCCCTGTGGCACAAGATCAATCATTTTACACGAAATAATATTTTTTTTAGCACTTTCAACTAGCGTCTCTAGCTACCTTAATTTTATTAAGGTTAAGGATCGTTAGGGACCTGCGGGTGTATACAACATACAATAAAAAAGCTTTTTTATCTCTCTTTCGTTGTCACGCCCAAAGTCCTCTTGAATTAGCCAGAACGAACTGTGTTGATCAACATAATAAGCTTCGACATATGACTCTCCTAATGGGAATTTGGTCATGGGATTTTCAGTGGGTTTGTTGTCTGATCTGATGCCATTTTGTTGGAGTTTTTGGGAGTTTTTTTTTTTTTGGTGGATAGGGTTTTCAGTTACTGTGGTTTGGAATGTTGGGCATTTGAGGATTTGGGTAGTTTTGAGTTTTATCATTTGGGGAGTTTCGGTTTTCAGAAATTTGGTTTTTAGAAGTTGGGCATTGGGTTTGTGCGAGGTTTTTTATTTTATTTCTCTATTCATTTGGGAATTTGGTTTCTGGGATTTTCAGAACTCTGGGGTTTTTTTATCCTTAGGGTTTGGATTCTTGATTTTGTGTTTGGAAGCTGGGATTTGGGGATTTTCTGGTGCTGTGAATTGGGTTCCTAAAATTGGATTTGGGTGTTTTGAGAATTTGGGTTTTAGGAGTTGATGAGGATGAGGTTGATGAAGTTGATTCTTTCCATGTATGCTTTTGCGTTCTTTAATTTGGTGATTTCATGGCTCTTATGCAGCTTTTAGCCCTGCTGACAACTTACCTCATTGCTTGTGAATCTCCACAAATATCTCATTTCAAGGCCAGACTTTTGTTCCTGATTCACATGAATCTTCTTTTTTTGTTAAAAAGTGTAGGAGATGGTGCTTTTTTCTAGCTCTAGTTCCACTGCTCCATCTCCTATTTATCAGCCTCTCCAAATTTTCACCAAACAATCTTAATTCCTATAAATTCAGTATTCGTCTACAGGGCCGGCATTGGGGTCCGCCTCTACTTCCACTCCTCTTCCCAACTCTTGACAGGACTTGAATTCTGCTTTCATCACAGTCATTACAGAGGCATGGGCATTGACAACGAAAGAGAGAAAAAAAGGGCGTTGTGACAACGAAAGAGAGGAAAAAAAGTTTTTTTTTGTTATACTTTCTATACACGCAGGGTTCCTAGCGACCCTTAACCTTATAAAACTAAAGTCGCTATGGACGCTAGTTGAAAGTGCTAAAAAAATACCATTTCATGCAAAATGACTGATCTCGTGCCATAGGGGTTAAAATGACCTTTTGAGCCCACTAGTCATGTAATATGTTTTTTTTTTTTTTTTTTTTTGTAAAATCCTCAAAAACTTAATCAAATTATGAGTTACCCCTAAAATCCACGTGAAAATCTTATATTTGTCCACAAAATCAAACTATCTATTAATGTCCGCATCTCTCAATCGAAAATCCTGAATCCGTCACTTATTGAGACTATGGTGGAAATGTGACCGGGGATCGACGACGCATTGCTGCCGAGATGGTGTTTATTACCTTTTTGTCATGGTTTTAATTGTATGGTATATGGTGGGGACCACTTCTTTTGAGTTGAAATTTAATGATCTTTGATTACTGAGGAACGGTCCAAATGATCTCTTCATGGGCCCCACAATAGAGTTTCGAGAAAAATGATACTATTTCATTTACTAAAACAAAGGATCAGAATGCGGGTCAACCCAACCCAATTTAAGCAACCCGTATTCAATGCTCATCAACTCATTTAACCCAACCAACCTATATAATTTTCCCTAAACCAAATTCATTTTAATTATTAAGGCTACATTTGAGTTAAAAAAAAAGCTCAATACAAGTTTGTAATTGTCTCATTCTATATAAAATAGTTGGTTTTGCCGGTTGACCTTGTTTTTCTAAATCGTTACCAATCCATATATATTGGAGGTCAACTGGTCAAGTTATGCCGGTCAAATGCAAGTTGGGTTCGGATCAACTAAAGGTCAGATTTTTCCGGTCCCCCGATCTATCAAGTTCTGAAATCACTTGTAGGATTTTAAACCTCATTAAGCCACCATTTATCCCAAAAATAATTGGTGATGAAAAATGACACAACAATGATTTTATGGTAAAGGCGAGGACTCAACAACAATTATGACCGCTCAGGAGCAAGGGTGGACATTAACCTTAATAGTAGATCAACCACTACATATTTATTTGGTTGGATTTTGCTAGCCGTTTGATATGAAACTTTGCAATGAATGATCAGAAGATCCAACTGTAGGTTGTTCTTGTACCTTGAGGTAACCTTGCTCATGAATCAATGATGAAACTCGAAAAGCTTGTGGCGTAAAAGTGAATTCCTAGATCTTCTAAGAAATGAATTTGTTAGAAGTGGCTTAAATTGCAGATACGGAGGTGAAGGTCATAGATGGTCATCTAATAGAATGAATTCAGCAGAGATAGTCAGAAGTTTTTCCTAACAATTATCCTATGCGACTCTTCTGCTGATATTGATGGTTCTCTCCATCCTTGATAGACTTGATTCTTGACTGGATTCTCATCATTCTGATATGCGGTTTCTTGGTAATCAAGATTATATTTCCTGCTTTTGTGTGGCATATTTGGCATAAAAGAAATACCATAATTTTTAAAAATAAATCTTCCCAACCACACAATGTTATGAAAGCTATTTTGCCAAGGATATGTAGTAGAATGGTGTCCTTGGGAATTTCATTGCCCAATCAATTTGCTAGTCAATGGGATTCACCATATAATAATATTATGGGTGTATATGGATCGGATTGGTGCAGCTTGGGCCAAATCCGTCACCAATTTGTTACCTACAGATTGACAGATTTGGAATCCGTCACCAATCCGTAGCCGTTAAAATCCGATCCGATCCGTGGAAGGACCAGATCGGATCAAATTAATTCGTTCAATCTAATGTTAAAAGAAAAATATCAGACATGTTGTAAAAAAATTACATTTTGACCCCTTAATTTTTTTCTTATTTTAAATTTAAACATCTTAATTTATATTTAGACTCCTTATATATTTTTATTTATATTTAATGTCAACGGATCAGATGAGATTGAATCCGTGGATTGAGGGTGAAATCCGCCACCGATCCGTTGCTAACGGATTACAAAATTTTCAATCCGTCACCAGTCCGTTTACCTTTGGATCGGATAAAAATCCGCGATCGGATCGGATTTACAAATCGACGGATTTTTGGTACAACTCTACCACACATTGCAACATATAGGGGTGTTCACGGGTCGAAACCCTCGGGTTTCGGGTCAAACCCGACCCGACCCGTCTAAAATTTTGTGGGTGAAAACCCACCCGAACCCGACCCGTTTGTGTCACGGGTCAAACGGGTCACGGGTTCAACGGGTCACGGGTCGCGGGTCGCGGGTCGGGTTTGGGTCAGTTTTTTTTTTTTTTTTTCATGTAGAAGACCAAATATTTATGTAAACAACTTTTAGATAATTGTTAGAGAACTAAAAGTGATTAGATGTAATTATGTAAAATAAAAGGTGGTTGCGGTTGTTTGCTGGCCTTCTTTTGTACCATGGGTAGGGGTGTACAAAAAAAATAGTTGCGGTTTGACTCGAAAATCATGTCCAATTTCAACTACGTAATCACTCTCATCTTGACCATTAATTCAATGGTCACCAATTAAATGATTAAATACAATCAACAAGATATTCAAGATTAACAAATCTAAACAAACTGATGTCAAATAGATGTAATAACTAATAAGGCTTCAAAACGTACCGTGTTTTTTACGTGAGAGCACCTTAATCTGTTGATAGGAATAAAATAAATGTTCCTCGCACTAAATATATTATAGTATACATGGGCCTTGAGTTCATAGACATGAGACCAATATAATAACTCAAATATTTAGAAATTGGTCGGTGAACTACATCTAAGAGAAATTAAAACCACATCTTGACAAATATCTCTTGGATTTTTATCCTTGGTCTTCTACCAAAAAAAAAAGGGTTCACGGGTCACCCGCCAACCCGACCCGTGAGACCCGTTACCCGTACCAATGGTCACGGGTCGGGTCGGGTCGGGTCGAGCACAAAAATTGTGGGTGGAGTGACCCACCCATTGACCCACGGGTCGGGTCGGGTTGCCGGGTCGGGTCGGGTTACGGGTCATTTTGTACACCTCTAGCAACTCATGTTCGAGTCTCAATAAAAAGTGTTGCACCACTTGGTATGTGCTTATCTGGTAGGTAGTTTTTAGAGAGAGAAGAGGATCAGCCAATAAATGAATTGGTTCAGTCTACTTTGTATTACTATCAAATTAGTATTCATGAAATGCTTTCTTTAGTTGCTTACATATATATGATGTTACAAATCTATTGACCAAAGTGTATAGTGGTCTTCTTAAAATTCACAAAGGATCCTAGTCAATCAATTTTGGATAGATTGATTTCGTGCTAGGAAAATAGTGGAGTAGCTTTGAATATTTGAAAGAGTTAAGAACCTGCATGGGGCCCTGACTCTTTTATCTTCAATTCAGCTTCAATCAATTCTTTCATTCTATGCTTCTATTATGGTCTATTAATGATTTTGATTTGCTTGACCAGGCTGAAGGTTTTTATATTTTGTGATTTCATTATATAGATACCCATTGAAGGATAACTCTTATATGCTTTTGTTGAACATACAGGTGGCTATTTCTCATTTCTGTATCGTGTGTTTTGGGGATTTTATCAAAATAAACACTTTAGGTGATCAGTGGACCAAAATGGTTTGGTCCACTTTAGCATGCCCGGCACCAAACCAATCTTCCCACCTAAGAAAACTTTTTTTTTTAACCTATTTTTTCGAGGGGCGAGGGTCCATATCGATCCTGTGCATGCGGAAAAAACAGTTTTTTCATCATCTTCTTCTTTCCTTCTCTCTTTCGAGGGGCGAGGGTCCATATCGATCCGTCCATTCTAACACATGAGGGGGTCATTGGTTTCCAAGTGCACTGGCCATGTGCTTGATGCACTCTCACATATTGTGAGGCCAAACAAACCTCAAAGCGAATTGAATCGCTGCTCAATAAAGGTGTGGTCCTGCCTCTAGATCAATCATGGAAAAAAAGAATTGAATCTTTCATGTGCTGGTTCTTTCATGCCAATCCAAGTATCGACCATGTGTAAATCTGCACTAATCTCAGTGGATACACTATTTATTTACCTGAAAGGCAACAGAGGAAACACTTATATTAGGGATTTGATTGAAAGGTAACAACATACTTGTTGGTTCGTTGATATGAGCATTTGATTCTCCTCTTCTTCTTCCCCAATATGTCTTTTTCTTCATTTGGGTCTTATTCACTGGCATGGATTGGATTTGAGAAAGAGAGGCGGAAAAACACAGTTTTTATACTGTGCAGGATAGATATCGACCCTCACTAGTTCAAGTGTTCAACGCCAACCCTTGAAAAAGCAGGTAAAAAAATGATTTTTTTGGGGGAAGGCCGATTTGGTGTGAGGATTACTAAAGTGATATTTTTGGTCCATTGGCCATTTAAAGTTTTTTTTTTTTTTAACCCTCTATTTTTTTATGAGAAAATATAAGACAAAGTTATCTTTCAAAAAAGAAAAGAAAATGAATATTCAAGACTCATCCTAGTAAGTCGAATTCTAATGAAGTTAGGGTCTGCTCAATCTCCTCACCTCCTTTAATTGTTCTTTTGTTGAAGCCCACCATAAATTTCTAAAAACTCAATTCCATGCAAACAAACTGACACATTTTTTGCTCCCATAAAAAAAACTCTCTCTTTCTCTCTCTCTCTCTCATATACACCCCACCATTCAAAAGATGAAAAAAAGTAAAAGGGAAAATTTGAACTTAAGAATAACATAGGAAAATTAAAGTTCCTCCTGAGAGGTGTTCACATGAAAAAGGCGCATTTGGACTGTAACAAAGGTGGGACCGTGCTATAAAATTCACCCATTGCTAATGCAATGCATGGTTGTCATGCACAAACGTGCGCAGAGAATATTTTTTAATAACATGTTGCTTGCTTATCCATGTGATTACCTAACATTTGCTTGCCTATCCATTTGATTACCTAACATTTGCTTGCTAATCCATTCACATTTGCCACATGATTTAATTACCCATCTTGATTGTCAATCAATGCCCCATAATCTAAGCTTTGCATAATATGAAATAATAAGCCACCTTCGTCATTAGTGCGGGTGATTCTATATGCACCCCTTTATGTGCTGTACACACCCACATCCCCTTTACATGAAGTCATGTAAAGGAGATGTGGGTGTGTACAGCATTATAGGAGGGTGCATATAGAATCTCCCCATTAGTGCACATTTCACTATCAATCTCAGCCGTCCATCCAACTACCCACATCCTACATCCCTCTTGATTTGGACAGTCCCAATCAATGTGCTTTCAGTTGACCCACCCATTAATTTCTCCAGAAGCAATTTAATTGGAGTATAACGGTCAAATCAAACAACACCGGTCAAAAAACGTTCCAACTGATTTTTAAATTCAAGAGGAACCTTTCCTCGCTTTGACGCGTGTACGGCCGTGATCGAAAATCGAAATAGATAGTCGCCTATCACGAACATGGAAGTCTGCCAGCTTTGCATGCACGTCCCGTTGTGACCAGACTAAAAAAGTGCGTTTTGCACCATTCTAGGAACGCAAATGCAAGCACAAGGATAAGGCATGAATGACTATAGCCTATAGGAGGGTAGATGGGGCCCACCATCCAACCCCATAGAAACCTAATTTGTTGAATTAGATCTTGTTTTAAAGATGAACTTGATTAATGGTTTAACTGTTAAGACCAAAGACAATATATCGATTTCACTCTGTTTTAAAAAATATTCAGTAGCATCCAATGAAATTGATTATTTATTTAAAGACAGACGATTCTCATTTTTCGCTGTATAGGGTTCGACCTTGGACAAGGCCACCTAAAATAATTCACAGGCCTCACAATAGCCGTGAGGTATGTATTGTATATATAGTATTAAAGTTTATAAATTTACACCTTTTATCAAGGAGTGATAGAATACAAGATTTTCTTATTTTAGAAAAGAAAATATACAGAGAGATAAATCTAAATTTTTGACGGATGAACTTCAATAGACTTTATCTCTTGATATGGTGATTTTGTGGGAATGAATTGACTGAGGATCTCAAATGAGTTGACTGAGGATCTCTACAAATCTGAGAATGGACTAGCTAAGATATGGATCACATTCCCTCACCCAAAGGTCACCTTATCCAAAGTCTTTTTCCCTCACCCGAAGGCTCTCTTACCTCACCTAAGATTTCCTTTCCTCACCCGAGGGCTTGTTTGGGTCCCAAGCCACCCTTAGGTGGGATACCAAAAAAAAATAAAATTGATTTTTTGTATAGCAAATTTAATTTAATCTTACTCTTTTTTACGATGAGACAGTAACAAACAAATACTTTTGAAATGACCTTTATCTACCTCACTAAAATTCATTCAAACGAAGAAAAAGCCTATCTTGGGGGACCAAGGGGCTAGGCACCTAGCTGTCGTGTGGGATGATATCACATTCTTAATAAAGTGGAGAACTTGGATTGGTATAGAATACTTGAATTACTGATGATGAGAAAAAGGATGACATCTACCTATCAATAACAAATTTGACAGCCATTGTACCCACTACCCACCTTATTCCTACTATAGTCATCATCCTTTGTGGAAAAAATAAAATTTGGAAATCAAACAAATCATAATCAATCTGTTAGTCAAAACCCAGATGATTAAAAGATCATCAAATTGGTGTGTAAATTGTTGTCCACCCCATTCCCTTTGTGTAAAACTATTCCAAGCTAATTTTAGTAAAATAATTTGTGTTGTGCATGGCATAGAAAAGACAAGATTGTGTTGTGTCAAACGCACAATGTTGCTGCAGGATTTCCAACGACCACCAGAAGAGTCAAAGAATAAGAAACACACATGACCGCAGCTGTTTAGTTATGAATGCAATTTTTTTTAATATATATTTCTTATTTATATATGATTTTTGTTTGTTTATTTGTCTTTCATTTCCATTGAATCTGGGAAAAGTCTTCTCTTCCCTTTGCCATCTACTTTTGACCTTTGCATTTATTATCACTCCAAGATTCCTTGTATATTTCTCTTTATCTTCATTTCTAAGCACCCCAAAAAAGTTATTTGGATAGTTCTGTTTCTCCTCCTCCTCCTTCTTCTTCCTCCAACACCCCAAAAATCATTTGGATATAGTTCTTATTCTTCTTCCAACACCCCACAATTCATTTGGACATTTCTTCTTATTTTTCTTCTACCAACACCCCAAAAACCATTTGGATAATTGTTCTTCTTTTTCTTCTTGTTTATGTTGTCTAGATGTGGGGGTCAATGAAAGTTTGCTTGAATATCTTCTATGTGGTATTTGCCTTCTGTTGTGCACTCCTTTTGGGAGCTCTGAAAGGTATCTAGTTCTTGTTGTCATCATCAGTTTCAGAGGAACCTGATTGTGGGTTCTTCTTATTTTTTTTGCTTTTTGTTTGATTTTCATGATAGTATGATAATGACTTCCTTGTTTTTTGTACTTTCTTTTTTCTCCCCTCAAGATTTCATTTCTTTGTTTGCAACTAGCTGTTGGTTTTTTTTTTTCTTGATGAATCTGATGATGGGTCCTCTTCTCCTTTTGGTTGTTGGTGTTTTCTTTTTTCTTCTTCCTGCATTAATCAGATAAGTTTTCTTAAATATGATTGTCTTGTAATATTACAGCTGTTTTGGTGGGTCCTGTTGCCGCTTTGATACTGATTTTGGGGAATATTGGAGTGATTCTGGGCTTGTTTCCAGCTCATGTAGCTTGGACTGTGTATGCTCTTGCCAAGTAAGTATTACAATCTTTCTTTTCCTTTTTTTTTTCTGTTTTTCCCCTTTTTTTCAAGGAGAAGTTTTATATTCATTTATTCATGGTCTACCCAGAAAAGGGAAGCTTGGCATTTGACAAGCAGTGGGCCATAAAAAGCCAAAGCAAATAGAGTCTACTTGAGAAAAGTTGCACTCAGATATAAGGTTTCCATAAAAAGATGTATGATGATGATAGATTCTTTCTTCATCTGGGTTGGGAGCTTTAATTATATGTGGGTTATGCAATTTGTATGTCAAGTATTTGATCTTCATGTCTATGCAGTCATCAGATCTCACATCTAATCTAACATATGGGTCATAATGAATCAGTATACACTAAATTAGATAATCCAAACTACAAGAATTAAAGCTAGCGGACCCAAAATTCAAATAAATTGGAGCTTGTAGTGACTTGGGACTAAACTCTTAAAACACAGCTGGATAACATTAAATAAAAAAGTCAGTAGTGATAGAAAGTGAATAGCATTTTGAAAGTGTGTATTACAAAAATTGATATCTATTCTTCTCGAGGCAAGTATATGAATATGTAAGAACTAGGGCACGATGATAGAATGCATGGATTGAAATCAGCTTGAACTGCAATGTGATGGTGATATATGGAAATACAAACTGGTTCGCAGTCCAAGAACCATTTCAGCTGGTCCACACCATGTTGGATGTTCTTTTAACCCTTTGGAATGGTTGGCTCAGCCTAAACTGAAAAGCCACCAGTTCCTGTCCCATGACACATACCGATAAACGCTACGTATCGCTGATTAACGGTTCCTTCTGTGCAGGACTGATCGGTTTGATGCAGCACTCAAATTTGTGTTGCTCTTTGCTCTGCCTCCACTGTTTGCTCTTTGGTTGGGCTTCAGCATTGCTGGGAGTGTCCTAGGCGGAGTGGGTTATGGATTTTTTGCACCTTGGCTATCGACCTTTGAGGCCTTCAGACATGACAGGGACTCAAACAAGTTCTCACACTGCATAATGGTTAGCTTTCACTTTGCTTAGCTTGTTTCATTCTTCCCAAGTTCAGGGCAGCTTTGGGCAAGCCTACTATTGCCATAATTAAAAGGACAAAATATTGCAAGATTTGGCATTGGATAATGTGTTTCAAAAATATTCAACATGGAGCAAAATATCTCAATATCTCATTGTCTAGCACCAATGCAGACACCTTGCAACATTTGGCTTTTCTGCCCAGATGCAGCCTTCATAAGCCAATTTTATAAAGTTCAATTTGAGCAATTTCATCAAATAATGGTCAGGATGGTACGTGGGAAACAATTAAAGGGAGCTGCACTGCAGTTCGAGATTTCACAGACTTCTGCTACCATTCATACCCACAGTACTTGAAGGAGTTGCACAAGAGCTCTGCTTCAGAGCAAACTCACACTATAAGGTATGTTGTTAACTCTGTATCTTTAATTAATAGCAGCTCGTTGGTATTAAAACAGCTCACAATAATCATGTAAATGAAACTCTACTGCTGGAACTTTTGCAGGTTAATTAATGTGCCTGGATGTCTTGTTGTGGGGTTGATGGGCTTGATTGTGGAGATCCCTCTTTTCACTATTATAGCCATAATAAAGAGTCCATACTTGCTGTTCAGGGGCTGGCATCGGTTGCTTCATGATCTAATAACCCGAGAAGGTCCATTCCTTGAAACAGCTTGCGTGCCGGTTGCCGGTTTGGTGATCCTTCTGTGGCCACTCTTTGTCATTGGGAGCATCCTGTTGGCTATTTTCTCAAGCTTCTTCATCGGGTTGTATGGATCGATAGTCGCATATCAGGTCAACGCCAGGTTTAATCAGTTCTAATTTTCATCCTGCAAAAGCCTCATAATATATCTTCTACACTTTATGTTTCTTAGTACTAAAAGCATAGCATTTAGTGCAGGAAAGATCTTTCCGAAGAGGCTTAGCATATGTGATTGCCATGGTTGCAGAATTTGATGAGTACACAAATGATTGGCTTTATCTGAGAGAGGGGACTGTCCTTCCAAAGTATCATTCTACCAATAAATTCCTTATTTCTTTAGAGTATTGAACATGTTAGTTTAATCTTGCAGTGTATTGCTCATTTTATCTGAGTGATTTCTTGAATATTCGTTGGTTCTTTTTGTGATAGAATTAATGCCTTGGCTCTCATCCAGGCCCCAGTATCGAAAGAGGAAAGTACCTCGCTCAGCAGAGCTTTCTGTTGGGGCTAGAAGTGTTGCAGGGGGAAAGTCCAGTTCTGTTTCTTCAGATGCACCTGCAATGCTTGTGCCAAATTTAGCTCCTTCAAGATCTATAAGAGAGGCAATACAAGAAGTGAAGATGGTACAGGTATGCATTCAATTTTCATCCATAAATTACAGATGTAAAAAAAAAAAAAAAGACTACCAACCTCTATAAAGCATTATTGCATTTTATTCTGCAGAGATGGTCGAATCTCTATCTCTGCATAATAGCTGACCTCTTGATGTTAGTGCCCATCGGTCTACTGGACAGACAGTAATGCACGCACATGTGCAGAGAAAAAGAGATAAAGAGAGAGAGGAAAGAATGCGAGTACAAAACGCGCAAGGATATGTTGGCATTCCAGTAAGCTATTTTGATAGGGGTAACCCATGGATATGCCATGGACATAAATTTTATTCATGAAACTAAAGTATCACATATAATTCAATATGAATATGCTACCTATTTTGAAGTATCCAAGTAGAAGACATTCATTGTTTCGCAAATAGGGGTGTGATCATATGTTGGCACCAGTAAGCAATTTTGATTTTGTATTTCAGAAAAGCTCTTGTTTGGATGCACACCAGCACTATCTCACTTTAGATATTGTGCACTGTGGAACATGAAAATCACAATAGCATTACTGTGTTCTGACTGAACACACCAGCTCAGTATGGATGATCACATTGATAATGATTTCCTTTTTTTGGCTTTACAAAGAGACTCAACGTCAAGCACCCTTTTACTTACACTACATGATGTCCCTAACCAGCTGAGCTACAACTGTGGACAAGCCTTGCATAGATAATGATTTAGTGTAGGAAAACAATATGAGAATGAAAAAATAAATCTCAACTGGAATGATTTCTATGCCCGCACTTCTTCAAAAACGTGGGCAGTGCCTAAGCATCAGTTCTGCCAAAATACTCAAGCTGCCACCTTGTTGGGGGTAGCTTTCACTTTCTCAGTAACACATTCTTGTTTCCTGATAACTTTAGTTCAAATAAATCACTCTTCAAGTGAATTCTGCTTTTTATTGGATGAAAATATTAATTATGTTTCTGTGATGTGTCTATGCAAATCAAATGTCAATTTGAAGATATGGGAAGACATGATGAAATCATTTGAAATGAGGGGAAAGATATTGTTGGATGCAAATGTGTTGACACCGAGTGATCTTTGTGACTGGTTGAAGGCCAAGAATAGCAGCCAGGAAACCATCGTTGGCATTGGCTTGCCTTCTTACTCATTCCTGCAGTTTCTCCTCATGACCATCAAAGCAGGAGCAGCCGGACTGCTGCTAATAGATGGGACTGAAATAACCAATATAAATCGCCCGCAAGACGGGCTGTTGGAATGGTTCTTCCATCCTGTTATGGTCCTAAAGGAACAAATCAAGGTCATAAACTTGGCAGATGACGAGGTGAAGTTCTTGGAGAAGACTATACTGTTTGGCAGCAACACTGAACGCATGGAAGCTTGCGACAATGGTTCTACGGTTCCTCAGGATACTCTCAGAGCTGCTCAAATTCTAGCCATCAGCAGAAGGTATGAACTCTTTAGTTCATTTTAGTCATTTTACATAAAACTAATTTGACATTTCCCATAAGGCAATTGTGAGAAATCCTTTCTAATCATAACAAAGGCCTAAACATCTTTCTTGCAAGTTCTTTGATGGTTGTATCAGTTCTTAAATGGAGATGATGCTGATAGGATTTGAATTCTGTCAGGCTGTCTGCATTCAGATTTTCTACTCTACGTTATTTCTTGTCTCTAAATCTTTTCTCCCACAACTTTAGATACTTGAGTTTTACTGTTTAAATGCATTGTTATTTTGAGGATTTCTTCCCACCAATTTGCTTGTGAATTTTTCAAAATTTTCAGTTTCGCTAGTCATTTCTTTTCATGGTTTTCAAAATGGATTCATGGGTTATCCTAAAAAAAACCGATATTCCAGTTTGATAATTTAACTTGATATTCTTACTTTGTAATTTAAAATATCAGGGTTCTGTTTTTTTTCTGAGAGACCCAATATTACTATTGAATTCTTCTTCTAAGTTCAATGACGGTCCACAATTGACAGAATATCCTTCCTTCCATCTAATTCCATTGAACTAATGACAGAAGCAGAAGCTACTTTAGTAACTTTCTATAATTTGGTTGGCAGAGTGATGGGAATTACGAGGAGCATATCAAAGTTCCCGACGTACAGAAGAAGATTCCACAATGTTGTGAAGGTATTACTTGCCTCCTGTGTGGAAAAGGAAGGTTCAACTGCATCTCATTCTCACTCTACGAGATATATTGCTTCCCTTGAAATTGTTTAGGCTGAATTTAAGAGACTGCTACAGTTTATTGAGCCCGATGGTTACAAGAACTTCAGGGGGTAGCCTTTCCTTCTTTTATGAGCAGTCATCTTGGCCAAATCCACTGGCATCGATAACAACCGGGCAAGATTGAATGGTGGAAGCAGCATGAACTGCATCTGTAGTTCTGTACTTACATGCGAACTTTGAACATACAGTGTAATAGAAGTCTTGTAAATCGTAATTTCATTCATTGACTATAAATGAAGTTCATTTGAACAGAAGGAATTGTGACTGGAAAGTTAGAACCATACTAGTTAAGAAAAGAAATTACAGAAACCAGTGGTTAACTTAAGAAGCCATTGTTGTGTGCGTGCAAAAAAAAAAAATTGTTATGATTTGCAATCTAGCCCCTTTTTCGATCTTCTATTTTCCTTCGTAGAGAGGATTTCAATTCCTATGTGAGGAGTAGGAATGCAGGACTCATTTCTCACACAAATGGAAATCTGTGGAGAGAAGAATCCTCTCGATGCACAAGTGTAGCCTCACAAGAAATTTCTTGTATGAAAATCTTTCTCTCTTCAAATTGCTGGCCAAGATGTTAGCACTCCTGGCAGTCTACAATACAGCCAAGTTATTATGGTAAGACTATTACTGGCTACTTCAATTCAAAAGATGTATATTTGTCACCTTTTCCCCCTAAAATACACACACCATTTATATTGGGATGATAACCCTCTTCTCCTTTCTGGCAAACACGTGTGGAGGTTAGTTTGTAAGGGAGATTATATCATAGTAAAGGTTTAGACAATCTCATCAAGAGAAATAAAGCCATTGTTAGAGGATACCATAATTAAAGAAAAAAGGCCAAATTATTTTTTTCTTTGTTGTTGTTGTAAAAACAGGGCTAAGTTTAAATAGCAATATAGTTCCTTGCCCTATCCCATGAAAATAGATCCTCACATTTAAGAAAATTAATGGTCTCCAATCTCCATCCTTCAGCTTTAACCTTCTTCGAAAAGGCACTAGCTTAATTTGGCTAGTAAGATGTGAAGTCTTGCTTTACCTAATCTTGTTAGGTGAAGTCTTACTTTACCTAATCATGTCACATGGCACATGTTGTTGGGGCTCATTCATTGACAAAATACTTCATTCAAATGGTTTGAAATCCGAAGTAAAACATCCGTGAATAGCTAGCAATCATCACCTTATATCAGATAGCCAGCATAGGCCCATAAACTATTTCTCTTTAGATGGCTAATACATAGACCCTCTTGTATTTTGTAGAGCATGGGGCCCATCAACATGCCACGTGTTGCATCCAGCGATAGAGCAAGACTTGGCATGTTAGCCGAACAAAAACTTCTGAGTACACTTCATACATCACTGGTAGAACTTCTGGAGCCAAAAAACAAGAACATAGTAAACTAACCAAAAGGTCACAATAATGACTTCTTGGTATTTAATTAAAGAGTTTGATGAAGTCAACATCACTAGCCTCATGACTCTAATAGGTAGGCCTCCATATAGCCTGCATAATGCTGTAATTAAGACTGCATCTAAGTGATGATATTGTTTTTCTTTGGAAGAAAAGAAAGCACAGGAGTTCTCTCCTTCCCCACTCTAACCCCAGCAACAATTCATTCAAATTCAATTTGAGGGTTTTTTTACAAGTTGAAAAAGGGAACAGAAGAACAATATCAATGGCATAACTTTTACTCTATGTTGCCTCATAGAAGTACTGAGAATTGAGAAGTTCATAGTAGAACTTACCAGGCACAGAGCCTAATTTGAACTGTAAGAAAACATGAAAAATACCTATGAATAATTGATACAACTCAAAACCCAATTTATCCCTTCTTGCATATCACTTTCCCCACCAAATATAAATCATGATCCCTCCAACCTGTCTTTACAAGATTAGATTACCATAATATACTCTCTTCTTTTAACGACCTTTTTTGCCTGTTTGGATCCTTGGAACTCAATTGCCCTGCGCACTCAGACTAACTGAAACTCTATTACCTGTAATTAGTTATGGCAAGGAACATTCAATCGCTGCAGATGATTCGACTTTATCCAAACACATGGCCCTTCATTTGAGCAAAATCTAGCTTAACTGGACTTGGTCTATAAGAAAATCCAAATGCAAAAATGGATCCCTCCGAGCAGTTTAAAAATAGAAAAAGACAAAACCATCATACAGTGCTGTTGAAAATGTAACAAAAACACATGGTTTGCTTGCTGGCTTTGGTGTTTTGTTCTATATAATATGTGCTCGAAGACAACCTCCAGGAAAATATGATATAAGGAAAAATATAATATATGCACTTGCATTCTTTCTACAAGGAAGTTCTACTTACAATTTCTCTCATTTCTATCGTGAATCACTCGCAAGTTCAGTTCTTCCAGTACTTTAATGTACATTCTATGGCAGACCAGTCAACAAGTTAAAGAAATATCTTCATCCCACAGAGAAGCACTTCTCATCAGTCATAGTAAAGCATCGATGTGTGAGTTCTATACTCTCAAGCATCTGTGTCAGACGATGAGCACCATAGCTCAAGCATATTTCGACCTGCAACCCCAGCAATATTCCACCAAACATTTCTTTCAATAAAGGTCTTAGAGTCTCGAACGCCGGATGCATTTTATAGGATTAAAAGGATAATGCCGCTGTGAAGAACCAAAAGTGTGTCTAGTCAAGGAACCTCCTGGCTTAATGTCCCAATCTTCGATATTCTTGGGAACACACACATCAAAGAGGATTTGTCCAAGAACACTGTGAGCACTGATGCTTGGTTGGTCCTGCAGATGAATTGATTTGTCCTTTTGATTGTCCTGCACAGGGCCCACATCTTTAATTTCATCATACTCTTCTGAGCTAGGCAAGGAAAAGCGATCATTAGGATCAATCACTACTCTTCGTAGGCACTGGTTTGAGCTCACTTCTGCTCTATGCAGATTGCAGTTGGACTCAGAAATCTTGTCACATGAGCTTTCTGCACTTGATCTTTCTCTACTGAAATGCTGCATCCTTTGGAAATAAATTACAGTAGCCTTCTCGAGGAATTCAGTTACAGCAGCCTTGTAATGGACTGGGTATTGCCTGTAATGACCTGCAAGAGTTTGGGCCACTCAAATCATGCAAGCATATTACAAAGATCATAGAAGATGATAGTACCATAACAATCTTAAAAATGTGTACGTTTTAACATCTAAATATCAAAGAGAAGTTACTTTAGGACAGACCTAAGTGATGGGAACCACTCAACTTCACCAGTTTAACATCACCGCCGAGATCTAGCATACGCTGAGCAAAATTGTAGGTGATTTGATATGGAGCAAGATTATCATCTTCTGAGCAAAAAATTAGGCAAGGACCTGCGTACTGAATAAACATTAATGCTTAGTAAGTTGAATGGATGGGAAACAAACACTTCAAATGGATAAAGTTTGAACAGAAAACTTACAGCTGAAGAGCACAAAGTCTGCCAATACTCAGCACGCTGTGCCTCTAACCTATTAGGAAAGAGAGCATCCATACCAGAAGCAATGGCTTTGGTGATCCATGACACTACTCGTGGTAGTTGAGGCATCTTCATAACAGTGGGATAAAGAGCAAGTTGATTCCCCATATCACTAGTAATATCAACAGGGCCAGAATCATATATATGTCCAGAAATGCAGTCTCTAACTGGTTGATATTCATCCTTCACAAGAAAAAAAAAATCAGAAACTTTCCCGTGTCGCAGACTGCAGATTCCAGAGATACCTAGTAAAAGTTACTCTTTTGAATGTACGAGATTTCAATCATAAAATGCAACAGGAACCTTCAGATGCCAATATAAACAAGTAATGTTTTTGGTAGAATATTCAAACTAGTCATTTTAAATGTTCAGGTAACATTTATCATCAAATTTCAAAAATCTTTTGATGAAAATATGGGGAAAAAATCATAATCAGCAGAACTTGTGAAGTGGCATTTCACCGTATACCATTTCCAACTACAGAAAGGAGGTGTGATGGTAACTATGGAAAACATGAATAACATTTGTACTGAAGAACACTTAGTGGACCTCTTTTACACATGATTAGAAAATGGTAAGTACACTGATGTTATGCATTGGAAGAAACCGTTAAATACAGCATGCATTTACATATTATATCCCAATATACTATAAAGTGGGGAAGCAGCTTATATTCATAATTGCATTTATTTGACACAATAAACTTACAAATAAAATCAAGAAAATATAAAGAATTTTGGGAAGTATATAAAGGAAGAAAGTATACCAGACTTCCATGTGCTTCACACAGTCCCTCTATTATCTGGAGAGAAAAAAAAAGGAACACCAAATGAATTTCCTTCACAGGGTAGAAGTAGAAATACCCAACACTCACCCTCCACTAGTTGAACAAGTGCATATATGGATTTTAGAAAAATTGACAAGGGGAAAAATGGGCATCAAGATCATAGCACCACAACCTAACAAATGTTGTATCAAAACTTCGAAACATTTACCTTAAGAACCTTGTACATGCAAGCTTTCGGTCCTCCAGAAAATGCCGCAAACACAATGGGTAATGGCCTAACCTTGACTTCCTGTATCACCAATGCAAATAAAATTTAATTAAGAGGCCTGAGTCCATATATCAAATTTCAATTAAACCTTAGTTAATTCTTTTTTTCGATAGAATCACATTTTTTATTGGTCTAAAAAAAATAAGGAATTATAATATCACTGACCTTAAGAAGCTCATCAAGAACACTGAATGCTTGCAATGTGGCTTTTTCAGGGGAATGTCTGTATACAAATGACAATAATAATTAAAAAGTTGCAAAAAGAAGGAATTCTTAATAATAAGAAAGCAACAGTGCATGCAGCAATAGCAGAAAGCTGCTATATACACAAAAAGGTCATTTAACTACCAAACTATAAAAATACCAGCATACCCAACCAAGTTCTTGAATTTTTTCCATTGGTGTCCTGTCCTATAAACAGTTCTTTGGAAATGTGTGTTTTAAGTCCCCAAAGCCATGTCAAATACTGGCAAATGTGACAACATAAAGTGGAAAAAAAAGGTTTCCATGTGAGTTGATATAACTTTTTTTTTTCTTTTTGAAGACCATCGTCATCTACTTCCTTTCAAAGAAATCCAAATACAACTTCCCTATCATAAAACAGATCTCACTTTCATTTTTCTGTTCCAAAATACTTGGGATCCATATTTCCACATGCATTATAAAGTAAAACAGTTCTTACACACTGATTTGACAAACTTAACATTTCATATTAATAAATATTCCACAATATTGAGCCCTTTCCAGATCTATATTTTTATTTGTACTCCAAAATATAACTGAGCCATAGTTCTATACACGGGTTTTCTCCGCCTAATAAAATTTGGATAAACCCAAGATTTAACCCTCACAAGAAAAGATTATGAAATGCTACCTTCATAAAGAAATGCAGCACACTGAAGTTGCAGCAGATATGCAGATCCTCATTACTAATGTCCTCAATCGTAGCAATCAGGAACCAAAATTTTATATTGTTACCATCTAACAATTAGAATCACACCAATAATCCACAAATCCCCTTCAAATTCATCAAAATTTTTATCTCTGCAATCTAAAAACCAAAATCACCTGTTCAATCTTCCACACATCCTTTTTCCAATTCTTCCCCTTTCTTTTAATCTTGTCACTAACTCACAGTTAGTCTCTAAAATTCCATATCCTAAGCAGTTTGTACCGAATTAAAACACCCGTCATATGCTCCAAAATCCCCTTTGAATTCATCCATTGGACAATTTCTCTTTCTTTTCATGTGAGTTCAAGGCACTATAACTAATTCAGGGATGCAATTTCCACCTGAAAAAAAATGGTTCCAACTGAAATCAAATTCCATAGTAACCAGGGAGTGCTAAGGGGAAAAAGCCAGCAATCCTTTTCACACAAGCATACCCCTATTTGTAAGGTTGAAAAGATCCAGCTGGATGGATGCCTATCATGGGTAAGAGGATAGAAAGGACGGACTATGGGTTGGCAAAATACCACTGTAGTGAGATGATTCTAACCCTTCATTTTAAGGGCCTAAAATTTTAATGGTTTTTATAAGCACATACTTGTCTTGATTCAGTCCAATGGTGTATAATTGTTGGATTAGTGTGTAAGTTATAACAGGTGCTAATTCACATGGAATGTTGTGTGGGATGGTTTTGACCGATCATAGCCGGGCCCAATATACAAAAAAAAAAAAAAAAAAAAAAAATTTGATGGGGATTCTTCCACTCCACCAAAAGCAAGTAAACATTGTTATGTTTTTCCCTCTCCACAACCATGGCTTGTGGACTATTCAAATTCCTAAACCTCAAGAAGGAAGCAAACATCACCACATAGACCATTCAAAATTCCCTGGAATCAAGATACTCCCAAGTGTATGTGCTGAGCATATTCTGTACAGTCTGAAAAAAGGTATCCAAGGGAAAATTCTTTCCCGATGGTTCCAATGTTTACATTTTTCCATGGATTCCATTTTCTGGGGTAAAATATTTTTTTGTAGAAATCAAATCCGGACCCAACAGGTAGATAACCATTTCCTGCGTTACAGATACAATAATACCATTATCCACTGCAGCAGCAGAAGAAAAAAAAAAAAAAAAAACCATAGAAACTGAAACCATAGAAAATGAAGTCTTCAGTTTCAATTCTCTTTACAAATTAAAATCACAGTGGAATAAATTGCCTTCACCCTCAAACAAGACCCAGATGGATAAAAATTCAAACTTTAACAAAAACTCATCCAAACAACACCAAGAAGCGCAAACCCCAACCTCCAAAAACTCCAACTAATCAACCCAATTACCAAAATGAAATCCCCCCAAACATCAAAGCGGGAAAATCAACAGAGTGTGTGAGATTTGACTTACAGATAGTGGAATTCGGGATGGCATACAAGCGAATTCCACCCGATTGAAGCGTAGAGCTGCACGTAAGGCTCGATTTCCTTCTCCTCACTCGAAATCCACGCGAAAACGACGACGATCCCATTCGCCTTCTCTTCTTCCTTTCTCCCCCAATAAAGCCTCCCACCATCTCCCCGCATCTCAGAAGACAAGGAAAGTCGACGAATTTGAGGGTTTCTCAGATTCAGAAGCTCGAATTGAAGCAAAAGCTAGAATCTTTGAAACCCTAATCCACAAAACCCTGGATTTTACGTGGAAGTAAGGGAAATGCGTAAGATAACGCTCTTTGGCCTTTTGATGACTCTGGATTTTGCTGCTATTTGAGGGAATTATTTAAAGGGTATATGCTAAATTGCGCAGGGGTGCGTAGGTTAAATCCTAGCCACAAATAACGGGAGGATTTTGCTGCCGCGTTATTGGTAGAGCGCGGATAATTAGTTCCCATGGTCCATCAATATGTGATAATACTTGAAAGAGTCTTGTTGCATGGACTAACTTCATGGTTTTCATTTAAATATTAGATGTTCTTATCCAAAATTTAGATGAGAACTATGGAGTTAGTCCACGTAGACTTTTTGTATTTGAAATAGCGGTTGCGTTTGACGTAGCGATTAAAATATTATATCGCAGATGACAAGTAGTATAGCGGCATAAATTTTTTAAATGTTCAAAAAATTATAAATCTTATATAGTAATTAATATTGTATTTTTTTAGTAATTTGAAACTATGTAAGGGTAGAAACAACTTTAGAAAAGACCGTTGAAAAGAAGAAATAGGAAAAAATAATGTTTAAAATTAAAATTACTTGACTCTACTAGGTTTTAAATCGTAGTGCCGCTATATTCAAAACAGCATAGTGGCCTCGACTGCTACGGCTGATAATGCGGCCGCTACACTAAGTACCGATCGCTATTTTGAATATGGCCAAAACTCTTTTTGTCACATATGCTGGACTCCATAGTGAGGTTTAAATAGAGATAATCTGGACCATTCAAGATAAATTATATTCACTTTTAGGGATATATATCATCGAATTTCAATAGGAGTGGGTCTTACAGTCCAATTGAGCACATAAAAAAACATGATTGATACCATGTCAGGAGAGAATGAGAGATACCACATTAGTGCCCGGTCACATTTTCGATCATGGTCTCAATCATATGCGGGACCCACTCCTATTAAAGTGAACATGAGGGGATGAGATTCATCTTCAACGGTCCATATTATCTCTACGTGAGCTCAATACCAATATAAATTACATGGCTCGTGTAATAACTGCGAGAGGGGATCCGGACACAGCAAGTTAATAGATTCATGTTGTTCTTTCTTTTTATGGATGTTGCTTTTAAAGTTTTGTATATCCTTTCTAATTTTATTGTGATGAATAAAGGTTTTTTTTTTTTTTTTATCTTCGGAGCATTTAAAGATATGAAACTTTTCTCTTCCAAAGAAAGTGATCGAAGCCATTAACGGTAACATGGAATTAATTTTTTTTTTTTTTGCTAACGGAGGAGCTGGACTAGTCCCTTCGGGCCCGAAGAGAAGCCGAGTAAAATATTGTGGTCCCTAGGTGGTAGCATTAGTAAACTCAATCTTCGATTCCTGAAGAGTGGGGAACCGGGGATCGATACCGGGACCTCTAGCCCCGGAAGAAAAAGGAACCGTGATTCTGACCACTCGGCCAACCCCTTGGGGATAACATGGAATGAGTGATTGATTATGTAACACAGCTAAGTATGATTTTGCTAAAGAGGCCAACTTTTTAGGTGAAATGATCGGTTAGCCATCTTTTCTGATTAATAGTCTGATTTGACTTTTATATTGCAATTTGGTTGTTTTTCTGTTTACTTTGATAAAGCTTTCCATCTTATTCAAAAAAAGAAAAAAAAAAAAAGGGACAAGTTAATTAGGTAAGTATATGTGTTGAAAGGGTGGAGCCATTGAACCCATAAGATATATGGGATGATTGTGGATGAGGCATCTAAAAATAATCTTTAGCACTCAACATTTAATGTTCTAAATTTAAGGTGATGATCATTAATAATTAATCAATTTTTACTCTAATCACTAATTTCAAAATCTTAAATTTTATGCCTAAGAATATCATATACATGTTCAATAGATGGCCAATTTACATCCTATTTATTTTGTGGGTCCAATGGACCCAAAGAATATGGCATATTTCTATCATGGTAATGAAAGATTTTGAGGTTCAGTTTCTGGGAATGGTAGATCCCCAACCAGATGGGAGATGGCCATTGGCAGGCAGATTTATCAGTCAAGCCCAAATTCAATCACAGGAGCCCATACTTCAGGCCTCTTCCATCAGTCCATGCCCAACTGTATATCCAAAAAGTCATAAAAAAGGCTAGAAGTCATGGTGGGTCTGGCTCGAAAGCCTAAATGGGCTTGCCCAATTTAAATTGATAAATGAGTTGGATATTATCATTTTTTTTAGCTATCAGAAGCTTCCCAACTCTTTGGACTAGACTAATTTCTCCGGGCCCAAAGGGAAG
The DNA here is from genome assembly GCA_012931725.1 of Litsea cubeba. Taxonomy (NCBI): domain Eukaryota; kingdom Viridiplantae; phylum Streptophyta; class Magnoliopsida; order Laurales; family Lauraceae; genus Litsea; species Litsea cubeba. The sequence goes on from CM022945.1 coordinate 103,800,431, forward strand.
CCGGGTAAACTCCCATGTAGACCTAATATGGTAGTGCAATTTCGCACTTACAACTTCCGAGTGCAAACCATGATCTTTGACCAACTGAATTACCTCTTAAGATTAGTTGGATATTATCATTTGTCTACTGAATTGAAAAATTAATTTAGACTACTTAAAATAAGTTTCCATTTTCCAATGTTGACAATTTGAAAGCTGAATTCTTTTGTTGAGTCCTTGTTCTTATATTCTCAATCCATAATTGGATTAGAACTCATGTGGCATGCATATCTGTGAGGTCATCAGATGTTCTTATCTGGAATGGTTGAAAATTTCAATTAACCTTATCTTCATATCTTGTTTCTCGAGGATGAGAGAGAGAGAGAGAGAGAGAGAGAGAGAGAGAGCAATTTCTCACTTCTTTGCTAGGGAGGGTCAAAAGGACACATGGGCTTCCTTTGACCAATCCAAACTAAGCCAATTGTCAGTGATAATTTAAGCCTGGTGTTATTACTGAATGGGCCTGCCCTCGCCAATCAAAGGCCCAACTAGGTGGTCCAACCCAAATGCATATTTGCAGTTTGCAAATATTTGCAAATGGGTTCTCCTATACCCGACTTTCGACCCGATATGGTCTTGCACATAGGGATGATTAGGTATCCTAACCTTAGTAACATATCATATTACATTTACTTCTAACTACTGGGCTATCCCTTTATTTTAAGCACCGAAGTTGCAAACTATCAACGATAGCTACATTTTCATTATCATCATCAAAGCCTTATTCCAACTATATTTAGCTCGACTATACAAATTTTGTTTCTCCATTCTGATCGATCTTGAGCTAAATTCACAGCCACATCTCTTATATTTAAAAACTCTTCTTACTGTATTATACAGCAGTGGAGGATCCAGTTCCTTGTATAAATGGAGGTAAAGTGGAAGCATATAGAAAAAAAGACAGCCTTCTTAATTAACTTTTATAATTAATGTACCTAACATGTGATCTTATCATGGAATTAGAATTCAGAAACATATTTTTAACACATAATGAGAAAAATAATCAGCCTTTTTATTAGTCAGTTAAAAAGGCCTACTAAAGTACTAAGTGTGTCCTTAATAACACTTTCAAGAGAGGGAAATGATGACTCACTTCCAAATGAGCATTCAATTCACACAAACATAGTGTGTCCTACCACTTGATAATACTAATTAATGACCTATCACCAAAACTGACTTTCACAGCTGGGCCTCTCATAATATGTGGGACCCACTTAAGAAGGGAAGTCCTGCCTTAGATGGAGGAATGGTCCCTCTTAATCTTCATCAATGGCAGAAATATTTGGAATAGCCTAATGGAGAGACCTACCTCTTTCATGGGCCTGATTCGATCACCCAACCAAACTTGAACTCGGCTCGCCAATTATGGAAATGGGTCTTGTGAGGCCCATCCCTTGTGGACCCTCAATTTGAATTTGAATACTAGATTATAGCCTAAGTATATTATTTATGCTAGTTATGGGGTTTAGTAAGGGTAGTTATGTATTTTCTTAGGTTTTAGCTAGAGTAGTCTAATTGTGTAATTAGTAGAGTCAATAGGGTGTCTTTTGTTATTTCTAGAGTTAGTTAGTTTGTTAGAGGTCCTAACTAGAAATTAGTGTTTACTATAGGGGGTGTTCACTTAAGAATCTTCTAGAAGCCCCACCTAAAGACCAAACTACCCATGACTCTAACCCTAATCCTATTCAAACCAAAATGGACATTTTAGTACCCAGCCACTCAACACAACCTATATAACTAAACCACTCTATTCCATACGTATGTTACTTCCCTTCTCTCTCAAACTTCCCTCTCTTTCTCTCTTCTTCCCTCATTTCCCTCCAACTCTCTCCCAAATTCCCTCGAATTCCCCCATCTCCCTCTCTTCCTCTCTCTAGAACTCTAAGAAGAAGAAGAAGACGATCTCAGCTGCAACTCATATTAAGACTTCTCTCTCTCTCTATCCCGATCATCTCTTCCCCTTCTTCAAATCAGGTGAGTGCCCACTTCTAGTTCTATTTCTATAGAAAGCCCTCTTTCTCTCTCTAGATCTCCTTCCTTATAGCATTCTCTTATGGATATGGGTATAAGAGTAGATCAAAATTTTGTGGGCTGATTCTGTGATTGAGAAGACCATAGGAGTTGGATTTGTATTTGGAGCTTGGATCTCTCTTTCTCTCTATTTCCTTCTTGCAATTGGTTAGAGGCAAGTGCAATATGCTCACTTAATATAGAATACATGCTTACTATCTTTGATTATGTAATTTACTATTCAATTGATGTTAGAATTGATAGATCTACCTTTGAGCCTGTTTTTATGGATTTTTGGCCATTGATGGATGGGTTGATCTCATTTGGAAGATCAATGGCACATGGATTGGATGGTTGGATGTGTATTGAAGTGTATTTTCTGTTTCTTATTGTTTCTATGGAGTTTGGACGAGTCTTGATGGAAATTGGAATGAAAAGGGGAAAAATCCAGAAATCTGGAATTTTCACAGGTCAATGTACTCGGTCGACCTACCTGTGGTACGGTCGACCGAATACACTGCAATCTGGAAAAATACAACTCTCAGTTATTTTTCTGTACAGGCTTCTAGCTCCATGTGTTCGGTCGACCGAACCCTGTCTAGGTCGACCGAACACACTATAAATTTTGGAAATTGGCTGAAAGTTGGGTTTTTCACTTTGATTCAGAAACCAGTGTATTTGGTCGACCGACCTGCATCTCGGTCGACCGAACACACTGAGAACTGGGGAAAACTAGCCTTCAGTGATTTTCTCCACAGGCTGTGTGCGCTGTGACCGAGCTCAGTGTCTTGGCCGAGCTCAGTTATTGACCTAGCTCAATATTTTAGCCGAGCTCAGTGTTTGGCCGAGCTCAGTGTTTTAGCCGAGCTCAGTGTTTGGCCGAGATCAGTATTTTAGCCGAGCTCAGTACTTAACCGAGCTCAGTGCCTGACCGAACTCAGTGCCTAACCGAGCTCAGTGCTTGACCGAGCTCAGTGAATGACCGAGTTCATAGCTAGTAGACCGAGATCAGATGACCGAGCTCAAGTGATTCAGAAGAAGGAACTGGAACCTGGGACACCCTTCAACCAGGATTCCCAGTGTTCTCGGTCGACTAACCAGGCCAGGAGGTCGACCGAGCACACTGAAATTCTGAAAAATTAGGCACTGCCTGTAGGGTGATTGTCCATTTGTTCCCAGCGTGCCGGGTCGACTGCCCAGGCCACGAGGTCGACCGAGCACACTGTGTGCAGTGACTTTTCCAGATTTTAATTCCTTATGTTTTAATCATATGTGGGACCCATTGGCCATCCAAATGGACTTCCATCACTGTGCCAAGCCCGAGTCAATGGTGTGGCTCAACCTTGACTCGTGGGGTCCACTAACTAGAGTCCAGGTTATATAATCTAAGATGATCATTCGACCTTTATATGTTACCAATGATGTTCGTAACTTCTGGAGCACCAAACACAGTATCTATTTAGCATCTGATGTTTTATTTAAAGATCAAATTACCTGAGATAGACCTGAACTTGAAAGTGGCCAATTACTTAGGTTGGACTGTTGATATTTTCCATTGATTCTTGTACTTGGAGATTTATCTCCCTCATATTATTACTATCACTCTATTGTCTTTATTATTGTTTATACCTATTAATTAAATAGAAAATGAATGACCTGAACGTAGGACTAGTTAGAGGTGACCCGGTGGTATGAATGGGTGAACATTAACCCGTGTCTGTGGCTAGGTGAGCCCTTTTATGGCCTAAGTGTGGATATGGATTACCCTACATTGGAGAAGTTGGATTGTTTGGACTTGTGGCTCATTATGGATGTAAATGGATCAAATATTATTGAAATTGGAATTGATATCTCATTTGGACTGTTGTAGACCAAGCCATGTATTTGGTAGGCCTTGGTATGGATCTAATAATTAGACTTGGACATGGACTATGGTCCATGGATTGTATTGGGTACTTGGACCTCTTAGGGACTTGTCAGGACCTTGTTCACGCAAGGCGAAGTCTAGACAGACACAGACCTTTATTGTTTACTGAGTTGGCATAGACATTCACTCAGTTGATCTAAGCTCAGCCAGTTGGACTGATCATCACTGGTAGGAGCTATTAAGAGTGTTGTGTGGCTATCACGATGAGCATTGTTGGAGACGGACGGCGTGATACCGGGTCCGGTCTCGGAGTATGTTATGGATGTTGTTCGTGGGGTTAGATAATCCCCAGCACTGGTGAGGTTTCCCCGCCGCGACTGTGTTCAGTATGGGAGGGCCGCGGCATAATATCTCACGGTATCCAGCTCGTGTGAATGTGCCATATTGTTTAGATTAGATATCTTATTCATTATGATTCTAAATGCTTGTCTTGCTCAACTGCGTAGATTCTATTTCATTGTTATTTTTTTAAACATATTTACCGTCTCTATTCATTTCGATGCATGCATCCCTATATTACTTGTATACTGTGACTTGCCAGATCTTTAGATTTGATCCACTCTTGGTGCTTAGGTCTTGACTCCGAGTTCGAGGGCGAGGAGCTCGCGCTTGTTGCAGCGCCCGTAGTAGGTGACTATGGATGGAGACTGGCCAATCATGAGGTCGAGCCGGAGGATGGAGAGCCAACACCTGGGGCATGAAAGTTCTTTCTTATTTTTGGTTTTGAGTGATATTTGTGATGAGATGATAGTTTATGGGAAATGTAATTAAACCTTGATTTTTATCACTTGTCATCTTTAGGCTGGACTTCAGCCCGTCATACTTGATATATCATGATACCTTATTGCTTCCGCTTTACTCTTTATGCTTCTGCAATTTAACTGTTGATACTATATTGTTCAAAAAGTTTTAAATTGGACATTACTGTGGACCTACGATGTTGGAAGTTCTCGGATTTTTCGAAAAATAGCGCGCCAAATTCGATACCTTGATAGATTTTTCGGTATTTAAAATTGGGGCGTTACGGGTCTACTCTTTTAAAGGTCATTTTAAGGGTTGACAGGGTTAAATATATACTTCATTTTTGACCAATGAATGCGTGCGATGTCCAATCCAACTTGACATTCCATACTTTCAATACAAAAAATAGACTCTTGGCGGCCGTTTTTTTTTTTTTTTTATTAATCTGCTAAAAGCATTCTTTTGAACCAGAAAATGGTTATCGCCGTTAAAGTGCAATTTTTACTCTAGGCGGTCTATTAGTTGCGTTTTAAATGGAACTTTTAGTATTGAAAAAAAAAATGCTACTAAAGGCAGTTTTGTCCGCCACTAAAAGTCTCTTTTTTTTTTTTTTTAACTTGATCGGACAACCCAGCTTAAATTAGACCTGCTCTAATAGGTTGACCATGAACTTAGGTTGGCTGGCTTCTATTGAGGTTCAGCCCATCTTACCTACAATGGTCAAGCCAACCAATTTGACTGTTTGACAACTGAAGCATGCATGCATTTTTGCCCCCCTTTTTCCTCCAATGGTTTGAATTGGGATCAGAAATCAAATAAAAATCAAATGCATAGGAATTAGGAACTCGTGGGAACCATCATAATCAGTCTCATAAGAGAGATTAAGAAGCAAAAAACAATGCATAAAGTCAAAACGATTCTCTATGTACGTTCCTTTTTAGACACTCAACATTCCCCACTTTTAAAAAGTGGCTTTGCTTTAGCCTATGGCCGTATTCCTTGGTTTCATCACAAATACATGAGCTCCAGATCCAAAGCACATGTAAACGGAAAGAAAGGCAGAGAGAGCGAGAGGGAACATCAACCACTCCCACGTGAGATCTCCCCCAACTCATTTTTTGGACTTAGAAAAATGGGGAAAGACAGCCCTATCACCAACAATACATTGTAGGTTTATGTTATTTTTTTTATCAGTTGATTGGATGCCCCTCTTTAAATACTTGTTTGTCTAACTGTTTTTCATGGAAATGAAAAGAAAGTGCAGGACGTATTTTCATGAAAAATCTTTTTCATTATTTAGAAGCGTTTTGTGCATAGCCAATTTATGTGGAAAGAGACTGAGACAAGGCACTGAAAAATCCGGCACATTCCCACTCTTATTTGGGTATAGCGACGATTTCAAATGGAAATTTGTGATTTTAGCTTGAAAATCAGTGTTAGAAGGGATCTAGGGATCTGACCTATTTGGGTCGGTTTTGTGGTGTCGCAGAAAAGAAAATGCCTCAAACATACTCTTAGGGCCTGTTTCTTTACTAAAATTCCTGACTAAAATTCTAGTGGTTGGGGTTTTTGAGACATGATGTCACGTGCATTTTCAAAATCCTTGTTTCTTTACAAGAATTTATGAATTCCAGCACATGATAAGTCTCAATTGGCCTTTAGGAATTCCTGAAATTCCATCTTCTTTGCATTTTGGTGGAATTCCAAAATGCTCATGCCCTTAGGAGGATTTAGAAATTCTACATTGTCTATGAATTCAAGAATTCCCCAAATAATTTTTTTTGAAATTCTAATAAATGAACAGGCCCTTAGTGTGAGTGCTTTATTTTTTTTTGCATAAAAATCAAAAGCAATGCAATTTGCAATAAACCCGCTTGAAAAGTACTTTCAATGTGGGAGAGGTGATAGAAAAGGCAAGTTTTTCTAAGGAAAAAAAGTTCCAAGACACTATACAAATGTGTCTAAGGGTGTATTTGAGCACTGAGGGAATACATTGATAGAGATGAGTGCCGTATACTATTCCTTTATATGGTGGACACATTATCTACTCGAGGTAAAATGAACTGACTTATCCAATGAAAGAGGTAAGAATGATTCCTCTTTACCATAAAAAAAGAAATTGCAGAGCAAGGAATCTCTCATTGTACAAATAAGTCAGTAAGATGAAAATGGCATTCCTGTGGTGACGGATGATACTCACAATCATCAATCCAATGAACACCACAGCCTCCAATGTGGTGGACCACATCAAAAACTTATCAATGAAATGATCAAATTAATACTTGTTGAAATCCCTGTTCGGATATGTATAACAATCTTGACTAAAGTTATGGAGAGGCCAAATAAGAAACAAGAAAACTATTCAAATTGTCTTGGCTCTTATGGAGCAATCATTGGCCAGGCATGTGAGGCCTGCTTGGCCTCACCTATGATCCCCTGATTTACTCACTTTCATCCAAAATTTTTCACTCATTAGATTTTTACCCACTTTGGATTGGTAGTGCATACAAACAATTAAACAAGCACTTCATCTGATAGTTATAATTATTTAACATTGAGCCTTTATTTTTGTGTAAGATCGAATAGATGAGTTCCTTATTTTTTTTACATATGTAAGTGTAACATGGACCTTCTGTGTAACATGGATCGACCTTCTCTTTATATCAAGACGGTGCAATGAGTTTCATTCTTTTTTCAACACACGTAATTGATAACATCGTAGTCCTTTTTCATGCACCAGCCCCTCACCTTCTTGTCATGTTTAAACAAACTTCACGGGTCATATCACTTTCCATTGAAGAAGTTACAAAATGGAGGCCTAGTTGGCTGGTCCTCTCTCCCCTTTTCCTATTTCCTGAATTGAAAGAGTGGGGAACTCAAATGGAGCCCACCTAATTAAAGTTTTAATCGCTCAAAATAAATATCCTCGCTGCTTTTGAGACGTATTCAGATTTTATTCTAATAGAAGTTAGGCCTATCATAAGATGAATATCGTGATTCAACACAATCTTATATTTTATTAATCACATTTGTTAATCACGTCGTACCTATTGGAGTAAGACTTGAGGACAAACTCATAAATGGTAAGGGCATTCATTTTGACTATCTTGGATTTTCAATAGATGAGCTTCACTATAAGGTTCTACTCCTTTTAACTAGGGAATTAACTAATTTAAAGGCTCGGGGAATCTAATAAACTTAGGACTTCTATAATTATATGGAAAAGTAGAATACCCTTATAGAGAAAAGGCTTAGAGGGTGATGATTGGATAATCCATACAATATATCCAACCGACGACCCAAGTTCATGCATAACAAATGGTTAAGACAGAAAGCACACTTACACATTTAATCCATATCAATGTGCTATATTTCTATCCAATTATAACACTATACATGCAAGTGGCTTAGATGATCACACAAGGTGAGTGAGAAAGAAGAACCAGTTCTTTGCCAGAATGTCTTAAAGTCCCATCATTCTTCCATCTGAAGTCTGAACTACTCATACCCTACACTTGTGTGCCACTAGTACTTCTAAATGACAAACCACAGCTCTATTTGTCATGTGACTTGTACAAGTGGCACATTAGGTGAACTACCTAAGTCCCCACTCACCTCTAACCAGTTTTTTCAAGTCATAAACATCATCTTAACTCATCCAACTCAAGTCTCATTTCCAATTACAAACAAATTAAAGCTAAAAGACCATCATCAACACAAAAATCCGGAGAGAGAAACAAACCAAGTATAAAATAAGGACGAATTTGTGGAACTGCCGCGAAAACAAACACAAATACACCAAGCACTCACTAATGAAAAAAATGGAATACAAAAATCTCACATGCAAAAAATCAAGAAAAATAAAAAAACTGAATTTGCTTTTAATGGAGTGAGTAGTATAGTAAGACAAAGAAAACAAGGAAAAATAACTTACACCCAAACAAACACCCAGGAAAATATGAGTACCCCATATCTTAGAAATCAACAAAATCAACTTTTCCAATTCAATCTTTCATGTGCATATTCCAGAAATGATGGAAGGAAAGAAAGCAAAGGACACAAGAGAAAGAGAACATACACTGAAATTTTATTCCACTGTCCTTCCTCAGAGGGATATCCACCAGAATCTTCTGTACAAAATCAGAAAAGCATAATAAAAATTACGAAAAAGCCCCTCCCAATTCCCATTATTTCAACCTCACCCACTCCCATCGACCCTCCAACGGCACCTCCTTCTCCAAATCGAAGTTATACCTGCGAAACAAAGGAAAACGCATGTTAAGCCAGTTCTCGCTAAAATACGCACCGCTGCTAACATGCTCGTATTGCGCACTTACTTCTCCTCGAACCGCTTCACCTGCTCCTTCTCCGTCGCCGAGAAGAACTCCTCCATCTCCTCCGGCGACGGCATATGTCCGGCCTTCGGTTTCCGGCATGAGCTACCAGCCGTTGATTCCAGATCGTACGGCTCAGATAGGAGATTGCTTGAAGGAGTGGCCTCTCTGGTGATGGAAACCGAAAAATATCAAGAGAAAATTCGAATCGATCGCGAAAACCGAAAGGTTTGATTTTTATCTTTACCTGTCTCTGCGTTCGAATTCGACGCTTTCAAAACCCTAATTAAGAACACAGGAAAGAAAGAAAGAAAGAAAGATCTGTTAATCGATCAATTGAATTGAATTGAGTTTCGTTTGAATTTGGTTTTGAATTCAAATCTTACCGTGAGATCTTCTTCGGATCTGAGCCGTTCCTGGACGAGATCGCTCGATCCGCTGCTCGCGCAGCTAGAGACCGAGACCGGATCGTTCGATTTTTCCGGCGGCTGAGTTCGAGGACGGCGGGGGCGGCGGGATTCCGCGGGAGCGGAGCGTTTCCGTTTTCCGGCGAGGGTTGGAGGGCGTGTGCGGTCGGCGACGGGAGAGGCGTCGTCGATGAGTGTGACGTGTCCGGCGTCCGTGCATTTTGTCATGTCTTTTCCCATTCTGCCCTTGGCATTCCTTGGAATCTCCAGTTTGTGCCCTTGGTTTTCGTGGAATTGGTGGTGAGGAAGGAGAAAACGGAGCAGTGGTTTGTTTTTAAAAGGAGAGGGTAGAGGGAGGATAACGGGGATGGAGGAGTTGTTTGTACGGTTGAGATTTGATCTAAGTTTTTGGGAATTTTTATAGGATGCAAGGAGCCGTTAGCGGATCTTTGCCTTTTTCAAGTCCGGATCTCACTCGGGGAATCCGTGAGAGTGAAGTGGGGCCCACTTGAAGATTGAGACATGCTGGCACAATTTTATAGTGGGACCAACTCTTAATCGAGGAAAGCTGGATTTAAATAATATACATGTGATGGGTGATCATTTGCAATGGCTCGGATTTTCAATTGATGGGCACTCTAGAGCTCGCTTTATGGTTCATCCCCTGGACTTATTAGAGGATCCTTGCTTTTGAGGTTCGAGGTGAGTTCGGAGAAATCCTAATTAAAAGAGTGGGAACATATGAAACTCTACAATAGGGACATTTATTGAAAATCTCGCTCAAAATAAAGGCTCACCCAATGTATGGGGTATCCCTAACTTTTATCCTCCTAGAAGTTGATCCCCACCATTTAGTTAGAAAGGGACAACACTCTCATGCATTATTCTTTATTATATATACTTTTTATTTGGGACCAACTCTCACTAGAATACAATTTAATGATACCACGTATATTGGGAGGGCTTTATTTTGAGCAGCTTCAATTTTTCAATTGGGAGCCCCATTTTAGAGTTTCCCTCTTCTAATTTAGGACTCATTTGAAGTTAGGCCCTTAGAAACGAGAAATTGATGGGTTGATATCTCCACACTTGAAGGGGTGGGGTCTATGGGCCCGGATAGTGACTGGGTGTAGTCGATTTAGGTTGGAGGAGAGAGGCGAAATTGTATCTACGCCTCCACTTAAATCTAGTTATTTATTTTTTGAAAATTGATATTGGCGCTCCTTTTTTTTTTTGAGACACTCCAATTCAAGCCAATTTCCTTCTAACCAGTTACATTGAAAATGAGTGCCTCCATAAAAAAAAAAGGAGTGCCAATATCAATTTCCTATTTTTTTCATAAAATATAACTAGCTAGGGTCCCGCCTTGGGACCGTGCAGATGCATTGTGTGCAGTACGCAGGTGAACTCTTTTCAGCTATTAATAGATTAAACCAAACGAGTCCGGATTTGGAGAAGGAAAACCTCACAGTGACTATGAGTGGACCATTCATGGTCCGCCACGTCACCACGAACAGCCTACCATGTATCCAGGCAGGGATTGCTTGTTGTAAAGTGACAGACCCAGAGTGATCCACTGACGATCAACTTGTGTAGACCCACTAGAGAGTTCCTATTCTAAACTAGAGTTTCAAAATAGGTACTCATGCTGAAGTAACAAACCATGGCTTTATTCTTGCTGGGGCCCAACTATCCGACCAACTGGAGGACAAAAGGACCTTTTTTTTGGAATTTATGAGCAACCATATAAGTTAGGTCTAATGTTGTGTAATATTATGCACATATTACGGTTGCAAACCCAATTGAACCTAGTCCATGCCCGACCTGGACCAATTATCAATGGGGTTAAAAGATAGGGTCCAGACTCAGATTTTACATTTTGCATATTAAGGGTCCACTCCACAGAGACCTTTTCATTTATACTCTTGAGAGGCTTAAAAAACAATCTGCTAAAAGGCTGTAAAAAGAAAATATGATAGAGAAATGCACATGGACCATATGTCCATCCCATCCACTCCTTATCTTTGATTGGGTGGGCACTTTAAACTGGCCTATACACTTCACAGAACTTTAGAACTTTATCTCAAAGTGCATATCCTGGTTTAATGAGGGTACCTGTGCCAAATTTGATCAATATAAAGCCATTAAAGGAACCCCACCAAATGTTGCATGGAAAAGTGTAATTTAAAGGCAATTCTTGTATAGCATATATTTTAGTTAGAATAGAATAAAAGATACTTTTACCACTCATTACCGAATGCATGGATGGTACAAGAAAAAGTAAAACTAGGATTCCCAACTCTGGATTCTGAATTTTGAGGGTTTCACAATTTCACTCGTAGAAACTTTGAGTTAACAAGTGGAATCCTACAGTGGAACTTACTTATTAAAAATTCGAATTCCATATATTTTTTTTCAAAATTCTCTCTCATTTAAGTTGGTCCCATCGAAAGATTGGTCATTTGTTGAAAAATATGATAACTCAATCTTATACATTATCCATTAACCATGTTCTTCTTATCATACGTTCAACTTTATATTGGAATCAACTTTTATATGGGCTAAACTTAAAAATACTTTACAATTTGAAATGTCATTTATTTTGAGCGGTTAAAATTTTTTAATAGTTGAATCTCCCTGTGAAGTTTCACTCCTTCAACTCGAAAAATATTATTAGATGTGCACAGTTCTAAGTCATAGGATCTGAACTTCCTATCAACCTCCTTCCAGGTGGGGCCATCTTGACTCTCATCCATAAATTATTAAATTACCTTGGCAATCGTTCCAAAGTGATCAATCTCTCGAATGGCACACCATACGAAATATACTTCAAAGATGTTGGAAAGTATATATACTTACAATGTCACAAGCAAACAGGTTGACTAGAAGCCAAACAAATGTCTATATTAAATAGATTGACTATATTACGAAACATTTTCCATAACACACAAGATGAACTTATTGATCATCTATTTATAAATACTCAAGCCCATTATAGAGTTTCTAAACTGTGGTTTAGAAATTAGAATTAGGCTCAATCTGGTATAGTAGGACATAGCTCGAGTTGCAAACTTGACTCGCATTTAACTCAAACACCCCACATAATACAAAGTTGTCCTAGGTTTAAAATCCTGATTAGTGATTAATAGTTAATTTTGTACGTTAAGACTCGAGTTCACCTACCTGTCTCATTTGAGAACCGTCTCTCCTTCTTCTATCAACCTAATAATAATAATTCACACTCTACCGTGTTAAGAAACACGAACATGTAAAATTACTTATTGAGTTAAAGTGAGCGAGATCTGGTCGACCCACACTGAACACGAGTTGGAAATGGATTGAGCCTCACTCAACTAGGGATGTAAACGTGTCGGTTCCAGTTTAGGTCTATGATGGACTTGGAACTGACACTGTTAATGAAAAGATGAAACTAGAACCAGACTTGATTTCGTATATGGGACAGGTCCAGAGTTTTAGATAGAGTCTTTTAAGAAATTTTCGAAAACTAAGGTAATAAGTCGGGACCGAGGTCTATGGGCCGAAACCAAAATGCAACTGAATCTGAACTCGTTTAGATTTACGGAAAAAAATGAGAGAGATTCAACCTATTTACTTATCAAAATCTAAATAAGCACCCAAATCCTATTATTAATGGATTCGGAGGATGGAATGTGATAAAGTGAAAGTATGGAATGTGTCCATGTCGGGGTGGGGCCCACTGTGAGATGTGTACATTATCCAATCATGGGGTGCAGAGCTTTCCGGTCATCCTATTAATGGTGAGTGATTGGTTTGTCGGTTTTGGTGACAGTGCCAGCATTGGATACCCCCTTTAAGTGGGCCCCACCAACAAGTAAAGAAAAAGCGATGGGTCAACTCACCCGGTGCCAACCTCCAACTAAACTCACGGCATTAACGGCCTATGTGGGGCCCACCTCAGATTGGACACCACTTGAAACTCCCATCAAACCAACCTTAGCTAAGGCCTGATAGGGGAGACTAAAAAGCCCTACTCATTGTATAAAACTCTCCTCAAATTATTAATTATAAAAACACCCTTTGCTTTTCATTGAAATGTTCAAAAACTCTCACTGACCACAAATTCAATCTTTCCAATTATCTAATTAAGCAAATATCAGTGTGCATTATTTCAAATGATTGATCAATATGATCAAATAATAGTTTCTAAAATAATGCCGCCTTAAATGCCCACGTCATTGTATCAACTAAAAACAGTGGCGGACTCACGATTTTCGTTTGATGGGTGTGGACCGTAACAGGTAGTTTAGTTTTGGGGGCAAACTGAGGCTTTTCATGCCGATTTTGAAGATGGACCCATGATTTTTATTAGGCTTTTGGAAGTGGACCCATAATTTCATATATATTTTGGAAGTGCACCGTAGTTTGATGGGTACGACCGCACCCATGTGCCACTACTTGGGTCTTGCCTTGACTAAAAGTATTTATGAATTTCTTACGTGCACGTACACACGCATATATAGAATCCTAAATCACCTAAATAAGATAATTATGCTACAAGTATTTTCTACTTTCCATTTCAATTTCCATCAAATAGTTTAAACACAGGCACCCCCACACATTTTTAAGCAACAAGCTAAAAAGAAGATTGGAAATAGAATGAACTCATATCCTTCCATATGTGCACAAACATGTTTTTTCTCTATTATAATTGTGAGGGAGTGGCAATGCAAAATGTAAGAAACAAGCCTAAAAATTAACATATATGAATTCAAAGAAAATTGACTGATGGTTAAATGTCCCACCGAGTAAAAATGATTTTTTTTCCCATCCAAGTACAAAAATTGTGCCTCTTTAAGCCCAAGACTTACATTAAACTAATATAATCATCTTCTAGTCATTTGAAGAGAAAATGTGAAAGAGTTAAAAGTACCATTAGCACTAGCAACACAAGAAATTGGAACATACTCGGATTGATAAGAAACCATATATGAAAAACTGGGCTCTCCGCAGCCGCCATCGACAACTTCCGGCCCAGGCCCAGGTCCAGGTCCATTGCTTGTGCCCATCCTACTGGGCTCATTACTTTCACCCTCTTCTCTCAAATTCTCAATGCATAAGGACCCATCCTCCATGATCCTATAAACAATCAAGCCATCTTCATTTTCGGGTATTGCAGTTTCACTGGTAGGATTTGAATTAGGAACAACAAATCCATTAACAAGGTGGGTTGTGGGCTTGCCCTGCAATCTTTCCTTGTAGTTAGTCATTGTTACTTGAGTCGATTTAGTGTCCCAAGTTCTCTTTTTTGAGGGTATGCTATTTGCATCTGTATCTCTCCTTTGAGTGGTTGAGGCTTCTAAATCCATGAAGATGGATTGACAATCTGCAAGAAATAGTTCAATAGTATGTAAAAGTTTATAGACAAAGTTGCTCTCACAAAGGTTTAGGCCCTATTTGAGGCCACCATAAACAGAAAAACCAAAAAGTTCACGTTTGGTAACAACTAAGGAAGCTGAGGATTTATATAACAACTTTACATCAATATCATTGTGTAACAACAGTGCCTATAGCTGAGAAGAATAGTATCAATGTGTAAATCCAAGTTTTAAATCCTATGGAGACAAGTCAAATTAAAACCCTCAAAAAATGAGAATTTCTACTGGCACAAATCTTTGAGGATTTACAATCAGTGAGAAATTCTTGAATATTTGGCTGTCAAACATTATCTTAATAAAAAATAAAATTACGGAAATAACTATAACTCTCTTAAGATAACTATAAGCAATGGTTCCTTCTCAACCCAAAGGAAGAATGAGAGTTTTTTAGGGTTCCTCAATGGTTGAATGTTTGAATTTTGAGTGAAACAACTCTCTGACCTGTTGCTAGGGACAGGTATAGAAGGAGGAGAATATGGAAGAACCACTACAATATCTTCATCCTCTTGATTATTTAAAGTAGGAAAAACAAAGGTGTTTTAGATGAAGATGTTAGATTATATATGAATAGGGAACTCATCCTATGATTATGGTCCTCATAGTGAGGAATGCCTAGCGGGGCCTACCTTACGACCCATTCAAATGGACACACATACACAATCCTCCTATAGTCACCGAATCTCATGAAATTTGCACGGATTCGAATGAACCAGACCGTTGGATTAGGGGTTAGTTTTTTTTACTTCATATAAAGTTGTTAAAACTTATGGGCCACGGATGAAGGTGTTAGACGTATTAGATTGACTTCAAATCTGGTATCTAGGCTGACCCCACTTGGATCTTTCGATCCCCCTCTATCATATGATCAATGGGATCCCAAGGTGGGACCTACTAGGCGCTCCTCAACTTAAAACCGTGAGGACCGTCCTCATAGGATTGGTACCCATATGAATATATCTTATGTATCTCTCTATATGAATATTTCTTATCTATCTCTCTAACACAGAGATGGAGAAGAAAAAAGAAAATGAAAAAAAGAAGCAAAAAGACCAGGCAGTGAATAAAGGGAGCAATCAACAATGGGAAACTATGTTTAACCAGCTTCTAATCCTTGTTACAATACTAAGTTTTCACATTTTAGAATTGAAAATTTGTTTTGTAATAATATGTAAATGACCCACAAGAATAAAATGGATGGCTTGGATCAAATGACCTAAATGCAAATGAGAGTGCCTCCATAGAATGGAAGCATCAAGAAAACTCATAAATATAGTAGATTATTTCACACACATCATGCCATTCCATAAATGCCCACATAATTTATCGTTTTATTTAAGGATTTTTACGAAATGAAAGTTTATAGACTTTTGCTTTTCTAGGGAATTCCCCCCCCCCCCCCCCCCCCCCCCCCCCCCCTAATGGAATGGAAGCATCAAGAAAACTCATAAATCCAGTAGATTATTTCACACACACAATGCCATTCCATAAATGCTCACATAATCTATAGTTTTTTAAGGGGTTTTTAAGAAATGAAAGTTTACAGACTTTTGCTTTTCTAGGAAATTTTTCGAAATGAAAGTTTACAGACTTTTGCTTTTCCCTAGGAAATTTTTTCCATCCCCCCCCCCCCCCCCCCCTCCCCGTAAAGATGTTTTTCCTTCCAACCAAACATTTACACAAAATGATAAAAAAAATCTTCACATGACACATGTCCGGAAAGGTGCCTACAAAAATATTCCCTTTAAAGGTCACGCTTGGCAACTAAATCCTTGAGGAAGAGATTTCTAATTTCCGTAAAATTGTGGAAAACTCACATTTGACAACTGTAAATCCATGAGGATTTGGAGATAGCGAAGTTATAATTTTTTTTAAGGATTTTCATATTCAACCTCCCCATAAAGGATTCAAAAACATCACTATTGTTGAGGATTCATGCAATTAAACTGAGTTCTCTAAAGCAATGATCAAGTTGATCGGGCTGATCCTCTTCTTGGTAGTTGATATTTTGTTTTTGTTTTTCTTTTTGGGGAGGGTGTGTTTGGTATAAGGCTTTTATACCATCCCTCTTTATCTTGGTTTCTTTTGAGGGAATAAAATGTAAGAAATAAGCCTAAAAATATATATGAATTCAAAGAAATTAAATTGGCTGACTGTTAAATGTCTCACCATGTAAAAATAAATTGTTTTTTCCATTGAAGAACAAAATTATGCCTCTCTAAGCCCAATAATTATATTAAACTAATATAATCATCTTCTAGTCTTTTGAACAGGAAATGTGAAAGAGTTAAGAGTAATATTAGTCCTAGAAACAAAAGAAATTGGAACAGACTCGGAGTGATAAGAAACCATACATGAAAAGCTGGCCTCTCCAAGTCCTTCAACGACATCTTCAGGCCCAGGTCCATGTCCATTGCCTGTGCTCATGTTACTGGGCTCATTACTTTCATCCTCTTCTCTCATTTTCTCAATGCATAAGGACCCATCCTCCTTGATCCTATAAACAATCAAGCTATTGTCATTTTCAGGTATTGCAGTTTCATTGGTAGGATTTGGATTAGGAACAACAAATCCACTAACAGGGTGGGTTGTGGGCTCGGCCCGCAATCTCTCCTTGTAGTTAGTCATGGTCACTTGAGTCGATTTAGTGTTCCAAGTTCGCTTTTTTGAGGGTCGGCTATTTGCATATGCATCTCTCCTTCTAGTGGTTGAGGCTTCTAAATCCATGGAGATGGATTGACAATCTGCAAACAATAGTTCAATAGTAGGTATAAGGTTATAGAGAAAGTTGCTCTCACAAAGGTTTAGGCCCTATTTGAGGCCACCGTAAACGTTTGGTAACAAATGAGGAAATTAAGGATTTATATAAGCGAGGACTTCACATTGATATTGTTGTGTATAAGTGCATATAGCGGAGAAAAACAATGTAAAGCAGCAAAAATGAGGATTTTCAAATCTTTTGGAGGAAGGTCGGACATGAAAATCTTCTAAAATAATACATTAATCCTTGAAAATTTACAATTGTCAAATGTGGATTTTGAAATTCTCCAAGGAATAACGGAGTTTTTAGAGGGTACCTCAATGGTCAAATTTCTGAGTTTTGAGGGAAACGGCTCTCCATCCTTTTGCTAGAGATACGTATAGAAGGAGGAGAATATCAGTTGAATATCCAATGAGCCCTTGAGGCTCTTTTAGGCCATGATGAGTGGGCCACATGGCCCTACATGCCCAACAATGGTGGCATCTCGACTTGGTGAGGACTCAAGTCAACATCATAAAAGATAATTAAGAAGTACCCTATCTTGGAACTCGACATTTTAAATAGGCCAAGGCCAAATCTCTGCGTCTAACTTCTGAGTCGATCTTCTGAGTTTTTAAACAATGCTCGTTGATCAGTACTCAAAACAATACATGGATGTAGTTAGGCTCACATGCTGGTTTCAGCCTTGCCTTGATGGGTGTTATGCCCATTTCATCAAACCAAGTTGCCCCAGAAAAAAAAAAATCTCTTATTGAATCATGAAAATTTTGAAATTTTCTATTTAGGGTTCCATGATAGGGAGGGAAGTTACTCCATTTCTTTACTCTTAGGTGCAAATATATATATATATATTTTAATAGAGAGAAAAATCAATGTGTGGGATAAAATCTGATCCACAACAGAATCCTTGCGTCACACAAATGCAGAAAGTCCAAACGAAAACTTCAATTTAAGACTCCATCAATTTGTTTATTTGAAGGGGGGAAAAGAAGATTTAGATGAAGATCTTAAATTATTAATATATATATATATATATATATATTGCTAGGTTGACCTAAGGCTAGGAGTGATAACAATTAAGCTAATGACCCAACGATCAATCTTGGAGTCTGTACCGAGGTGCCAACATCACTCAACCATGAGCGTGTTGTCCAATGTATCTTATTTATCTCTCTAACACAGTGAATGAGATGAAAAAAGAAAAGGAAAGAAGGAGCAAAAAAGACTTGTTAGTGAAGAGTTTTAATTGACTCATCATGGTAGCTTCAAGAAACAGTTGACTTATCTAGACCTGGTAAGGACCTGGTGAGACCTGGTGAAGAATCATAAAAACTAAGGATTTGGTGTGAGGAAAAAAAAAAAAAAATCTGTGCTGGACTGCTGGTGTGAAATTCTTGGGTCGTCACACAAACACACTAAAGTGAAAAGAAAAACATGAATTTAGGACTAAGGCCATTAGATATATATATTTTTAAGAAGTTCCATAGATATCACATTATTTACATTTCTAATCCTGGCAACAAGAAGAAGAAAAGAAAAGAGGGAGAAGTAACAAAATTACCTGTGGGTGAGAAAAGGGAGCAGTGGAAAGCTATCTTTATCCATTTTCTGATTCTTTCCACAATACTAAGCCTGCACATTGTGGAATTGAAGAGCTTTGATGATGTAAATATAAATAACCCTTATGAATAAAATGGATGGCTTGGATCAAGATTCAAGCGACCCTCCATTAAAAGCCTATGAGAATGCCTGCACTGATATTTATATGGTGTGGAAGCATATCAAGAAGGAACTTTTTCTTGCAGATCGATGAAACCAGCAACTTGCACAGATGGAAACTCGTCTAAGTGTTAGATTGTTTACTTTCTACATCATACCCTCATACCATATATGCCTTTCATGATTTTTTTGGTAAGATATGCCCACATGATTTATACACTATAAATATATATAAGATCTTGTGAGTATACAAGCAATAGGTACATTTTGATTGGACTTGGATACAAAATTTTCAGTAACATATACCATAACTAAAAGAGAAAATTTTCTCCTACAAAAACATGTTCGGCCCACCTATCACTGGTGACCATCCAAACCGGCTGCCTTAAATGTCAGTGGATCCCATGGGCATCAATCTAAGACAAGACCGTTGGATTGAGGGTCAAAAACATATTTTTGATATCTATATATATACCCGTTATATATACCCGTTAAATTTATGTGCCAAAGATCATGGGGTTAGATGCATTGGATTGACTTGAAACTTGATATCTTGGGTGATCCCACTTAAATTGTTCAAACCCTCAATCCCGCATCCGAAGTGGGCCCTAGTAGAAACCGCGTCGCATAGCATTTCATACAAAGTAGATGCTCAGGAATATACCTCAATAATCAAAACTTGGACTAGTTGGAAAGCTAACTTGATGATTTCATATAATTTAAACATCGATGAGGCTGGCCATCCATTAGAAACACACAATAAGAATCTGGATTGATCCTTTCATGAGCCTAATGCTTGGGCTTGCATTATGGACTTACCCATCAGGTATTTGGCCTGGCCCTTTACTGGTTAATTGGTCAATGGTCTTGATTTAATCTGAATCATTGATGATCTCTTATTCAATGTGATCATGTAGATAATAGAAATAGCACCTCCCCTTCCTTTTTAGGTCCACCGAGATGCATGATGTTGAAGGTATGGGGATGACTACAATTGGGGCTTGGATTAAGGCTGGCCCAAATATTAGAAAAATCTAATAACCCTAGACCTAACCTTTAAAAAGTGTCAAAGTCTATGGTTATCGTTCACATTGATTTTTAGACTAAGGTTGGGTTTTTGGATGGAACTGGCTTTCCTCCTACACGACACATCCACAAAAACAGAAGTTTCTAAAAAGACCCATGAGTTGATTTCATAGTAAGTAGGAAGGCATAGAAGTTTCTAAAAAGACCCATGAGTAGGAAGGCATATAATTTTTAGCGAAAACTTTCTAGTATTAGAAATAGAAGTGTTTTTAAAAGGGTAAATTAGCGAGAGATTCCTAGGCATTACGTTATAAAGTCTTTAGTACACAGTACTATCGTTTAAGGTATAGAGTCCCTTGCGCATAGGATTAATGTAGACGGAGGTCCCTTAGTATGCCACATCAGACATCTTGATGACTAATTTGCATTTCAACTATTTAGGCATAAATTTTAAATTTTAAATTTTCAAATCTTTCATTCCCCCTCAATTTTCATTCTCTATTTGCAGAAGATCGAAGGAGGTTCTTGGTTTTTCGATTTCGCCAGACTGAATCCGTGCTGGTCACTGCAGCCGTAGTTGATGTTGCTCTATCATCGGCAAAGAGGAAGACAGCAGACTGTCGTCTCTTGGTTACTGCTACAGAGGCCAAAACAAGAGGAGGTCTGGGGCTTTGCTACGGCGCAAGGTCTCCAACGAGAAAGACGCAGATATGAGTTTGCGGTCAAGACGACCGATAGTTGTAGAGAAAGTCGGAGTCGAGGCAGAGGCAGTGAAGATCTGAGAAGATTTCTGGTTTCGCACCATTGCCGTTGAAAGATGGCAGTCTCTGCTCGGAGACCGCCGCTTATCTGAGTTTTAATAAAATTTATCTGAGTTATTGCGAAACTTATTTGAGTTTTTTTAAAAAAAATTTATATGAGTTTTTTTAAACTTATATGAGTTTTTGCGGAATTTATCTGAGTTTTTACGAAATTTATCCGAGTTTTTGTCAAATTTATCAAGTTTATTTCAAATTTATCCGAGTTTTTATCAAATTTATCTAAGTTTTTTTAAACTTGTCAGGCCAGCGTGCAGCCTTTTCCGGTGGGACGACTGCAATTCCGATTGGCTGGAGCTGCAACTTCTTCTTCTTCCTTCAATCGATCTGATCCAGCGTGGGCCCTCTTTGATCACCAAGATTTGTTCGGATTCTTTGATTCAAGTTTCTTCTGCAACTTCAGAAAATCCTCTGCAAATTTTGAATTTTTGAGTTTCAAATCTTCTAAGAGGATCTGAATTCAAAATTTTGAGATTATGAAATCTATTTGTGTTTTTGAATTTTATTTATCTTTTGAAATGGTAGTTGACCATTATTAATGGCATATCCTACTAATCATGGGATACGATTTATCTTTAAATAATAAGAACTTTTAAAGAAATGGTGAATTAGAAATTTTATGTCTTCAAATTTAAAAAAAGAACCTACAATACTATGAAAAAAGATCGTGGATCTAAACTTATAAAATGGTCATGAGTTGATTTTATAGTAAGTAGTTCCACTTCCTTCGTATTAGGATTTATGCAAGTAAAATTAATCGTGGAAGGATTCCAACTCTTTAGCGGCTTTCTCTGTACTACTATGTTAAGTATAAACTAGCAACCAAGGTCCGGGCTTATATATATTCTCTGATATATTTTTAAAAATAAAATAATCATTTGTACACATAAAAGCTGATATTTCCTAATCCAATTGTTTATATATTGTGGAAAATCATGATTAAATCATGTCGTAAAAACCTTCACTCTTAAGGAAATCATCATTAATATGTCACAGGAATGGCAGTAGTAGAAGATCTAATTATAATATTTTATTGGCATCTGAAATTATAAAATCCATATCAATTGAACAATAAATGACTAAAAAAGAGATGAAAATAATTAAATAATCTTATTTGGATCACTGCATGATTAAATTGTTACCATAATTTAAAAGCAACCAAAAATCAAAACTAATACTATTGATAAAGTCTAAAAATCCAAAAAATATATAATCCCATTAAAAAATAAAAAAAAAACTACCTTTCAATGATCTAGTACTGAAACTATGTGCAGTGGCTGCATACTACATACATGTAGAATTGGTAAACAAATCATCACAAAGCAAGCACAAAAATACAAAACGAAGAGGAAGAAGAAGAGAATTAAAGATGTGGAGAAATTATTATATATATTAAAGTAAAAGGGGGAGGTGGGCTGTGGAGGGTGCAACATCATCCCTAAAAAGTATCTCCTTTCAGAAAAATACTTATAAAATCACACCGAGCTTTTGGATTTAATGTGGGCCACTACACTCCTCCCAAACAAGTCTCCTCCCTTAAAATCTCAATCCAAACAAATCTCCTCAAATCCCCTCCCTTAATCCTAGGAATAGTTATAAACTTAAATCACACATAGCTTTGGGTTTAATATGGGCCACTACACTCATCTCAAACAAGTCTCATCCCTTAAAATCTTAATCCAAACAAATCTCCTCAAATCCCTTTCCTTAATCCTATGAATAGTTATAATCTTAAATCTAATCCCCTTAAATCTAGATCACACTACTATTTGTAGCAACAAAACGCCTTGGATTTGTTCTCCCTAAAATCTCGATCACTCCCATTGTAAAATAAACCTTATCTCATTTTCCTTACAAGATTAGAATCAACTCCATTTAATAGAGGTCTCTGGGGCCCACTTTCATGGTGTTGGCAGTCAGAGAGAATGGGGATCTGATAATAGATCAATCATCCACATAAAAGTAGAAACAGCAGATGGATTTGTGGGGACCACTTTGATCTCCCGATTGATAGACACCTTCAAAAGGTACCACCATCTAGCTTGGCCCATCAAACCAACGACACAGATGATGCAACACCCAACAAAAGGAACCAACCAATATGGAGTTGTATCAAGACCATTAATTAGTTTCATGATCTAGACCGTTAATTACAAGGTGGAATCCAACGTTCAACGAACAGAAAATAATGGACTCTAATGATCAATTATATTTGTTATTAAAATGCATATTAAAAATACATTTCATTTCTAATTATATATACGTGAAATAATATAAGGGTTGACATGAGACTTGCCTTTAATAATTGTGGTAGACAATGCCACCTTTAAACACATCATGATGCACCTTAATGAATTAGGATAAGAGGCATACCTTTAAATATTACATCATGTGACCCCACCAATGCTCTTTGGAACACCACATTAGTTTGTTCATTGATGCATTAATTTAAATTAGTTGACTTAGATTTCCCCACATTATGTTTCTATTAAGAGGATTGACCACTCATGTTCAAGGTGGGACCGTCGCATTCCAAAAATTTGAAGATCCCAAAGGATCTCAGAATTTCGGGGTGTGACATTAGGTCAACCCACCTTTGATGGCAACAATATTCAAGAACTCATGAACAACCCGTTTAGAAGAAGATGGAGGACATAAAATAACACTTCTGGAAGATGGTGGGGAGCGCTACAGTGTGCCTTGACATTTTTTTAGGAGAAAACGCTTAGGAAACTTGCGCGTTCAAAAAAAAGGAGAAAAGTAGTAATAAATTCCTTTCTGGAAATGAAAGCCATATACCAGAAGGATAGCTCTCCCAGGTTGGAAACTTAGATTAATTAAGAAGACCTAAGGTATAGCTTTTCTTTAGGGCTGCACAAAAAATCCGATATCACCGTAAAACCGAACCGAACCAACCGAACCAGGCGGTTCTGATCGGTTTATAGTAGATCGGTTCGGTTAACGGTTTGAAAACCATAAAAACCGCTTACATCGGTCGGTTATCGGATTGAGCCCACAGTTAACCGCTTAAACTGAACCGACCGTATACAATAACTTAAGTATTTTTTTTTTACTGTTTTAGCCTTAGGGTTTCATTTTTGTGCGCTTGCATTTAGTCCAAACTCTCTTTGTGGAGTAGAATTAGTTTTTATATGGGTCACTGGAATGTTGGGTTTTTATGTTTGCACTAAACATTGAAAAAAATGTAAAGGACGGGGTATCATCATTTTGAAATTCTCAATGTCTGATTTTCAAAAAAATAAAATAAAAAACAATGGTTTAACCGACCGAACCGGACCGAACCTTTCGGTTCGGTTTGTTTCGGTATAAGCCATCTCCATCGGTCGGATCGGATCGGTTAATTAAAAAACCGACAGGTTTGGTTTGGTTGTTGGTTTTAGTGTTAAACCGATCCGAACCTCCCATGTGCGGCCGTACTTTTCTTAGGTAGCTGAAAAAATCTCGTTATATTAGGATTAGAGAGAGATTTTAGGATTAAGATATTAGAAAGAAAGATTTTAGATTTTAGGATGATTCAAGGTGAAAATATTCGTGTGGACCCAATCTATGATGAAAGACTGCCTATGCCTAGTAAATTCTCAAAAACTAATATGGTGAGGGATACATGAAAATGAATATTTTCTTATATAAATAAATTCTCAAAAGCTCACCTTATCTCAAAGGGGTGTTTTGAGCCTATTTAATAGCGAATGATTATGAACTATTTTAAGAGAATCGGTAGGAGATCTACCTTTCTAGAGAGCATCGGGAGAGAAAATAGGATAAACAAGGGTTAGAATTTAGAAAACGAGAGTTCCTTTTGACGTCCATGTGCTTCCAAGTTTTTTTTTTTTTGTGCTTTTTAATATTAATTTGTATATAATGGGCCACACATCAACAAGGACCTACTCACCAAATATTTAATTGGACACACCTTTAGATATTTGGAAATGAGCATATCTTTAGATGTTACATCATGTGACCCCACTAAGGATCCTCGAAATGACACATCAGCAAGGTCCCACTATCCAATTGGACACACCTTGAAGCAATTAGGATATGAGGCCTACCGTTATATGTTACATCATGTGACCCCACCAAGTTATTTTTTTTATTAAAGTTATATATATAATAAATATAAACTACTTATATATTTTTATAAAATCTGTTCTTTTCCGATAATATCTCATAAAAAAATCACATATTTCATTATATTTTTTGAGCCCGAGTACCATACCTCTCAATTTAATTCTGTAAGGTTACACTTGTGGGGCTCACCCTTGGTCCATCCAAATGGACCGGAACACACGACCTCCCTAAATTGTACATGTCCACTAGCTTTTGGTTAGATCCGGATTGTTGACCATTAAACTTTTGGTGCTAGATGGAGATGGTAGAAACCATCGTTGAGACTAATTTCTTGCAAAGAAAAGTGTCCCAAGGAGTCCTTGAAATCCCCCATCACCACCCCATGTAGGCCGCTTAACCTAAGCTTTAAGCTTAAGAGAGCTACCTAGGGTTGTAAACGGATTAATAGGTGGATGGTCGTTTAGGAGAAAGATATTTGAAAACCATTTAAGTTTTTTTTTTTTCAGATAGATTTAAAGAATTTAGAGAGATTTAAGGATTCAGAGAAGAGAGAGATTTGGAGTGATTGATGAGAGATTTAAGGATTAAAATTAGTGGAATGAAAGATTTTAGGATAAGGACAAATTCGTGGGTTTCAAAATTGGGCCCTTCCATATGCATTAAGAAACTTTTTAAATTAAATCATAGAATGAGGGATTTTAGGAAAAATATTATGGAAGGAGACTTAATGATAGAATGAGGGCCGGGTTTTAAGAAAAATTTGTTATGGAAGGAGCCACAGTCGATTTTCTAAAATGATGACATGGAAAGTGCAACAAACGCCAGTGCTGAGCCCAGGCAAAAACAAAGATATAGTAAATTATTATAATAATTAAAACTATAAAAGAATAATCCACTATTATTATTTTTAAGAGTTTTTAAAAGAAAATAAAGTGAAAAACGATCTTAAAATTTTATGATAAAAAAAAGAAATTATCGTGAAAAATAATAATGAGAATGAAGCCGAGCGCCTATTACCCACCTTGGGGAAAGTAGCATTAATAAGAAGATCACGGGCACCTTACCACATTAGAATGAGAGATTTTAGAAAGCAGGCAGAGGGAGAGAGATTTTAGGGGAAATTCGTGTGTCATCCACTTCCTTTTACATCTTCTCTTCCTTATGTAATATTTTTCTTGATCTGTTTATTCAACTCTGTCTATCCGTTCTCATATTTTGCATCTCTTACAGCCAACTGGGTACAGATCAAAAATAAAATAGCAAACTTGGGTACATAACAAAAAGGTAATGGCCAACTGGGCCGATCTTCCTCGTGATTTGTTATTGAGAATTTCCGACTTTTCCATTACACCTTTCATTGTTAGAATGCAGTCTACATGCAAATCATGGCAGTCTATTTTAAAGGGGAGCATACACGATGGGACTGCCATGGCTCATGATGCTCCCTAACAAGGAAGAGGAAGAAGAAGATCCAGACGCTCGGATTTTCTTTAGTCTCTCCAAGCAGAAGACCCACTCCATTCCTATTCCGGAGATGCGTGGCAAGCGCTGCTTTGGGTCTTTCCAGAATGGGTGGCTAATGACTGTGGATGACAAGTTGGATATCCTTGTCTTTCACCCTTGGTCTAAGAAAAAACTCAGCTTCCCTCACTTCCATCTTCAAACACCGGAACTATAAGGGATGTACCACTAAATTTATTTTTCCTTACCTCCACATACACAAGGCCGCCCTATCAGATGATGCCAAAGTTTTGGTGGTCATCTATGGAGATAGACGTTCGGCCTTTTGTAGGACCTGGAGATGATGCCTATACTAAGATTGGGCTTTATTATGGAATGATTGATGATGTGATATATCACATGAGAAAGTTTTATGCCCTCAGTGTGGTGGCAGCCATCTACCTTCTTCACATTGAGAAAGGCAGCTATCCATAAATCCCAGTATGGAACAACTGACTGTAAAGTTGGATCCTGTTTGCAGAACATTGTTAGGGTATTTGGTACCAGACATACTGACTGATAGCATGTTTGTGATTATTAGAGATAAAAAGTGGATCCAACATACAAATAAAGAGTCACCTCCGCGCCAAACACACAATTTTGATGTTTACTGGGTCCCTTTGGAAAAGAGGTCACCTGACAGACCGCCGAAGCAGTTTACCAAAAGGTGGAAAGCTTAGGTGATCGGGTAATGTTTTTGTGTTATAGTTCTTCAATTATTGTCATGGCTAGCCAATTTCCGGGCTTCAAAGGAAATCGTATATACTTTGCAGATAGTGATTATGATGGATGTAAAGTCAGTATGTGTACTGGACAGTAGGAGGAGATTTTGGGGGAGAAGGTGATACCAGAGTGGTTCTCTCGGACCGGAGAGAGAGGAGGCAGGAGACAATGAGGTGGTTAGCCGTCCCATCACAGCCCACTCTGGCGTCTGTGGACGCCGTTCTGTCAGAGGGCGTGGGCGGTATGGGAGGTGATGTCTGTCAGATAGTACAGGCGAGCCCTTGTCTCGTCGCGCGTGCTGTAGCGTGCATGAGTGCCCAAGGGAGGACAGCTGTCAGGCCCTGCCTTGGCTAGAGACCTTGCGGAGACCCCGAAGTGGAGGAACGGGATGAAGTCCCTAGCCGAGCTGGGGGCGACTTGGCCGAGGTGGAACTCTGCTGAGGTGGAGTTGTGCAAGGAGCCGAGCTGAGTCTATGGCCGAAGTGGGAGCACTTGGCCGAGCTGGTGGATGTTGATGCGAGCCTTGCCGAGATGGCCTAGCGGGCGCCGGAGCATGAGATGGAGCATCGACCGGTCCTCCGGTGAGTTCGGAAATATCCCCATACAATAGCCCCCCCGCTTCTGAGCTCAATAGACTGCTCTTTTGAGGTCAGAAGTTAAGTACCGTGGAGGATGACGGGCTGGCAATGGACCAGAGCTAGAGGTTGGCATCACTGCTAAGTTGTAACAGGGTGCTTCTGCCGAGCTGGAGAGTCACACAACTGCCGAGCTGGAGAATGGGGTACCGAGATGCGCTCATGGAGATCCCACTGGCTCGTCACCAGGGGCCTGTGCCGGGCATCTGGCGCGTGGCCGAGACGCGCTGCCGTACGCGATGGAGATCCCACTGGCTCGTCACCAGGGGCCTGTGCCGGGCATCTGGCGCGTGGCCGAGGTGCGCCTGCCGCACGCGATGGAGATCCCACTGGCTCGTCACCAGGGGCCTGTGCCGGGCATCTGGCGCGTGGCCGAGATGCGCCTGCCGCACGGCGATGGAGATCCCACTGGCTCGTCACCAGGGGCCTGTGCCGGGCATCTGGCGCGTGGCCGAGATGCGCCTGCCACACGCGATGGAGATCCCACTGGCTCGTCACCAGGGGCCTGTGCCGGGCATCTGGCGCGTGGCCGAGATGCGCCTGCCGCACGCAATGGAGATCCCACTGGCTCTTCACCAGGGGCCTGTGCCGGGCATCTGGCGCGTGGCCGAGATGCGCCTGCCGCACGCAATGGAGATCCCACTGGCTCTTCACCAGGGGCCTGTGCCGGGCATCTGGCGCGTGGCCGAGATGCGCCTGCCGCACGCGATGGAGATCCCACTGGCTCGTCACCAGGGGTACGTGGCTCTGGACGACTAGCGGCGGCAGAGGACCGTGCGATCAAGGCTGACAGCAGAGGACCGTGCCGTCGAAAGGACAGTAGAGGGTCGTACGATCAAAGCCGACAGTAGAGGGTCGTACCGATGTCGTC
Source organism: Litsea cubeba (assembly GCA_012931725.1). Classification (NCBI taxonomy): domain Eukaryota; kingdom Viridiplantae; phylum Streptophyta; class Magnoliopsida; order Laurales; family Lauraceae; genus Litsea; species Litsea cubeba. Next base: position 103,829,445 of record CM022945.1, read on the forward strand.
GCAGCTGACGGCGCCATCGAAGCTGACAGTAGAGGACCGTGCCGCCAGAAGTGACGGTATAGGGTCGTGCGATCAAAGCTGACGGGCGGTCGAAGCTGAAAGATGATTGGAGGCTTCAGCAGCCCCCCGAGTTGGAGGAGGCTTCTGTCATGGAGGCGTCCGCCGAGATGGACGCTGCTGCGGAGCTGGAGGTATCCGCCGAGATGGAGGCGTCCGCCGAGATGGACGCTTCCGCGGAGCTGGAGGCGTCCGCCGAGATGGACGCTGCCGCGGAGCTGGAGGCATCCGCCGAGATAGAGGCGTCCGCCGAGACGGACGCTGCCTGTTGATTGTCGTCGAAATGCTTCTGGGCCCGGGCTTCGTCTGCTTCTTGCCTGACGAACTGGTTTACCCTGGTCATCAGCGCTGCCATAGTGACCACGGGATGCATGACCAAGTCCCTCCGAAGCTCATTGCCTGGCAGGAGGGCTTGTTGGAAAGATAGGACCGCTATTGCATCTGAAGTATCCTCGATCTGGCTGTAGACAGTCCAGAACCTTTTGGCGAACTGCGTAACGTTCTCGGTCTGCTTCATTCTGAGGGCCATCAGGTCGGCGGCCGACCTGGGGACGACCCTGTGAGCTTGGAACTTCGTCATAAAGGAATTCCGGAGTTGCTGCCAACTTTTGATTGATCCTTGGGGGAGTGCGCAGAACCACTTTAGGGGGAGGTCCCCGAGGCTGGAAGAGAAGACTCTGCAGTTCAGGTGGCCTGCATCGCCCCACACCGACATCCTCTGAGTGAAGTGCCGAAGGTGTGCTGCTGGATCCGAGGTTCCATCGTAATCGACGAACCTCGGGACTTTGAAATCTTCGGGAAGGGGGAAGCTCCTGATCTCTAGAGAGAGGGGAGATGTGCCGAGATCGTCAGAGTTCGGCCGAACTTGAGCGAAACCGGCAACCTCCATGTTCTGTCGTACTGCTTGCTCGATGTGTCAATCAAGCCACTTTCTGAAGTCGTGGTTGTTGCCCGGAGCTTGGTTGCTTCTGTTGTCCTTCAGGGTGCGCCTTTTGGAAGGTGGAGTTGAGGTCGAACCCTTAGAGGATGAACCCGACTGAGCACCCTGCTGTTGGACGCTTGCTGGATTAGATCTTGCTCCTGACCTTTCCCGGTGGGGGACCGTCGGCAGCTGTGTCGACAGTGTCAGCGGTTCCTTTCCCTTTCTGGTTCTCCGAGGCATGGTGTTTGGGAAGATGGCTTTTTGTAGCGTTTCCCACAGACGGCGCCAATTGTAAGTGCACAAAAATTCACGGACCCGGGGGGGTGGTGTTCTTGCGACTCACTGAGGAGGACGAAGGCTGAGGCTCCCCGTCTCCTCGTTGATGATGGAAGAACCGATGCCTGAGAACCTGGAAGAGGGAGAAGAAACAGGTCAGAGGACCCTGGCTGTGGGCAGCGCAGGGCTCTCCGATGCCTAAGTCAGTATGTGTACTGGACAGTAGGAGGAGATTTTGGGGGAGAAGGTGATACCAGTGTCGTTCTCTCGGACGGGAGAGAGAGGAGGCAGGAGACAATGAGGTGGTTAGCCGTCCCATCACAGCCCACTCTGGCGTCTGTGGACGCCGTTCTGTCAGAGGGCGTGGGCGGTATGGGAGGTGATGTCTGTCAGAGAGTACAGGCGAGCCCTTGTCTCGTCGCGCGTGCTGTAGCGTGCATGAGTGCCCAAGGGAGGACAGCTGTCAGGCCCTGCCTTGGCTAGAGACCTTGCGGAGACCCCGAAGTGGAGGAACGGGATGAAGTCCCTAGCCGAGCTGGGGGCGACTTGGCCGAGGTGGAACTCTGCTGAGGTGGAGTTGTGCAAGGAGCCGAGCTGAGTCTATGGCCGAAGTGGGAGCACTTGGCCGAGCTGGTGGATGTTGATGCGAGCCTTGCCGAGATGGCCTAGCGGGCGCCGGAGCATGAGATGGAGCATCGACCGGTCCTCCGGTGAGTTCGGAAATATCCCCATACAATGGATATTACGAAAGTCCATGTGGATGCCATGATTCGGGTGTTTATAGTCTTGAGGATGGGAATGTGAACAAGTTTTTGCTAATCGCACCCTTTCACCTCCTTTATGGATTGCAACTCCTCCTTATTCATCCTATGAGATTTTGGAGGAGAGAAGCTTATGCTTGTAAGAAGGCGAGCATTCTAGTAAGAATACCATGTGTTTATGTCCAAGTGCGAATGGACAAACATATGTACACTCTTACTTTAAATCATATTATTTCTCCCATTGTTTTCCGCTTGCAATTTTCTATCATTTGTCCTCCAAGTGTTATGGCTGCATGTCTAATTAATTAGTGATAGTTGTTGATTCATCTTATCCAAGTGTTATGTGCAGGTTCTGGAATTATTTTTATTAAGATGAAATGCTGGTTGTTCTATGAGGTTTCTTGATGGATATTAATTCAGAGTCTCCATAAGGTAATCTGATTGATCAATCATTTGATATCTCTATGTGGGCTTCAGAGATTGATCTGATTGATCAATGTATCTGGATCTTTTGCTTCTGGAAGTAGCATGTTGATGACCTTTCAAACTGGCTCTTTAATGTCTTCATCCTTGATCTTCTATTGATAGAAATCAATAGGGTCTGGTCTTGTATCGGAATCAACAGGGTCCGTAGAGTACAAATGCGTTCCATGACATAAAGTGGCCACCATATATGCAAATAAATCCATATTTAAATGTCCCAAGTGTCATAGTAATTTCCCACTCTTTTTCTTGGTGTGACTTCCTCACAAGTTTAGAGTGCAAGATTTTCAATCTCTAATATTGTTTTAAGGATATATGGGACACCTTGCTTGAACGGTAGGGACGAAAAACTCATAGAAGTGTCTTGTTGAGTCCATTAGGTCCTATTTTTTTCACAAAATTCCTGGCTCTAGAACTTGGCTCGTTTGGAATTTTCCTAATAAAATTAGTTGAAAAGCTTAGATCCGTTTTGCATTTTGAAATGCCATGTTTCTCTATTTGAATTCAAAATTCTCAGTACCTACAATTCCTCAAATAACCTTTGGGAATTCTTGAATTCCAACTTTTTTAGCATTTGCAAATACCACTCTGGCCTAGAGAATTTAGGAATTCAATTAATTTCTCTGTAAAAGAATTCTGTGAATTATTCTAAAGAAACATGCAATTAAGGTTAAAAAAAGTCCGAAAAATCCAAATTTATTCCATTTGAGAAATCAATGGCATCATGCATTTTTAGCATTTGCAAATATCACTTTGGTCAGGATGCCAGAACTAGCCAAGGCAGGGGCTGACAGCTATCCTCCCTTGGACGCTCATGCACGCTACAGCACGTGCGACGAGACAAGGGCACCGCCCATACTCTCTGACAGAGCCTCCCATATCGCCCATGCTTCCTCACAGACAACGATGGGACTATACCTCCCTAGTGCCTGACAGAGTGGGCTATGATGGGATGGCTAACTACCTCAAAGTCAACTCTCTCCCTCTCCCTATCCATATAAAGAGCAGCAGGCGCAGATTGCAAGGGATGATGAGATCCAACCCACCATACACAAAACGATATGCCAGATCTCTTCTTTCCGAGAGAACCATATGCTCGTATCATCTTCTTCCCCAAAATCTCTACTCTTAGTCCAGTTCTCATATTGACTTATGCATCGGAGAGCCCTGCGCTGCCCACAGCAAGGGTCCTCTGACCCTCTTTTGTTATTCTTCTCCTTTTTTAGGTTTCAGGCAGGCATCGGTGTTCAACCAAAGAGCTCTGGCTACACTCCCTTATCTTTGTGAGTGACATTTTATGCGCTTACAGTAATGCTTTGGGGCAATTTGGACCAAACATAGTTGTGTAAACAGGCATTTGGTGAGCAGATGGTCTATGGATTCCACTGACTCCAGCAACAAGGTACTCTTATGATTTTAGTTTTTCATTTCTTCCTTATTCAAATTCTACTAATGAAAATGTACTGCCCGAAAACGATGATAACTTGATTGTCAATAATGAGACTGATAAGGTGAGCGCAAGCAATGGGCCTGTACCTGAAGATGATGTTGAAGAAGTGAATAGGCTAGTTTTTCATATATGGTTTCTGATAGATCCAAGTCTCTTCCAAATTATGGTATTGCTAGTACTAATTGTACTCATAACCCTTTCGCGTTTAGTGTAAAACAACTCTTTGGGCTTAGCTCGACACAATTTTTGTTCTTGGATAAAAAAATCATTTTTACATGTTGAAACATTTAACAGTCAGTCTATTTTCTTGGTGTTAGATTGTATGTCCAGTGGATTGGACAATTTCCCCTGTTTGAATCTCCCAACCAACCTCTAGCACAACGCGTGGCGGGAAGATTGCACAATTTCGACTCATTTTCCCCTGTTTGAATCTCCCACCAATCAAAGGCTCTCTTTAATCCTTCAGAACCGCTCATGGTTTATTCCCTCTCACCTTTCCCTTGACATTCAAGCCCTGCTGATCGAAACCTCTCTTCTCCTGTCCTTAGACCCAGACAGCAACAAGTCACTCTGCTTGAAAGACTGCAGATGACCAACTTTCTATTAAGGATGCTTGGAATTCTATAAGATCCAAAGCAAACAAGATTTCTTGGGCTCCTCTCATCAGGAACAGCATCTCCCTTCCAAGAATAGCTTGCTTAGGATAGCGCTTGATGCTCCAGAAAATTCCAACCCAAAATCGTCCACAACGTTTGGGGATTTCTATAGCCTCAAGATGCAGTCTTTGCTGCCAGGATGAAGACATAGTCCCTCACTTTTTTTTTCTTTCAACTGGTACTTAGCCAACACCTTGTGGCAGTGGGTCATTCAATCATCTCGTGTCTACCTCCTCCTCGTCTCTCAGCCCCTGCTATGTGTAACTCCTTGTCGATTGGTTGTGATGCCTCAGCTAGTGTTTCTTTTTGCCATGTAGTCCCTATGGACAGAGAGAAACGAAGCAACATTCAAGGATCTCAAGGTTTCTCCTAGGAGAATTAGGGACCAGCTACATGAGCTTCTCTTCTTCTCACTCGGAAGATATTAAGAAACTTCCTAGAATACTGTCTCCATTGTCGTCTTCATCTTTGGGTGTTCCAGTTACTTCCAACCAACTGTTAATAGCTCGTCCTGTTCTTCTTTTCCTCTCTTCTTTTTGGGCAAAAGCTACCCACACTTTTAAAAGGGGCGGTGTTCCTGTGTATATGTAATATGTCTCCCATGTTCTATTGGGGCCTACCTGGGGCACCACCATTCCCAATATGAAGGATCAAAAGATCTAAGTGGGTCCTTCTAAATATGAAATTTTGGGGTCGTTGGCTCAATTTAGGTTGGAAGCTATGATTGCTGTTCGTCTTCACCAGAAGGCTTCTTTTTCAGATGGAAGATTGTTGGGCGGTTTCCACTTCCTGAAACATTCTGGTTGTGAGAGGTGGAGAGTTATGGAGGGCAATCAGATTGTTGATGCAACATGCATTGATATTGATATCCTTATCTTGTTGATCCCACCATCAATTCTAACTGTTGATTCCATCATCAGCGATCTTTTGCACGTCCTCCATGAATATGCCTTCCTTTCCGCTCTGTTCATGCCTCAGCCTGTCCCCACTACAGACCCAAGAGTGCTGAAAACAGGGCCCTACAGATTAAGGGCATTTTTGAAAAAAAAAAGACCCTACAGTTAGAATAGAAACTGACTCCATACGAGTTGATTTTTAGCCGCACCACTTATAGTAAGTAGTTTCACTTATATATTATAATCTATGCAAGTTCAATCGTGGGAGGATTACAACTCTTTCTACTGAACAGACTCAGGCTTGCTGCTGTATACTACAAGTGTAAGTAGTATAAATCTACTTGCTTCATATCCAAATATGAATTCCTTTTACATCTTCTCTTCCAGATCTCTACAAGTTGATATATTTTATTTTCCTTGATCTGTTTGGTATCCTGTTGTCATATAATATTTTGTATCTCTTATGGCCAACTGGGCCGATCTCCCCCATGATCTGTTATTGAGAATTTCCGACTTTTACATTACACCTGATTACATTCTTAGAATGCAGTCTGCATGCAAATCATGGCGGTCGTTTTTAAAGGAGAGCATACACCGTGAACTGCCATGGCTCATGATGCTTCCTAACAACAAAGAAGAAGATGCAGACGCTCGCGATTTCTTTAGTCTCTCCAAGAAGAAGATCCACACCATTCCTCTCCTGGAGATGCGTGGCAAGCGCTGCTGTGGGTCTTTTCAGAATGGGTGGCTGATGACTATGGACGAGAAGCTGAATGTATGCTTGTTTCATCCTTGGTCTAAAAAGAAATTCGACCTACCTCACCAGTCCACGTTCAAAAACCAGCCCTTTGAAGTGGAAGACTACTCCATGGAACAGATCCGCGACCGTTACGTAAGGAAGGCGGCCCTATCAGATGATGGCAAAGTTGTGGTAGTCATCTATGGTGTTGGAAGTTTGGCCTTTTGCAGAATTGGTGATGAGGTCTATACTGAGATTGAGTCTGGGATTGGTGCAGACGCAGAAGATGTGATATATCACAAGGGCCAGTTTTACACCCTTAGTGTGGTATACGACATCTACCTTCTCCACATTGAGGAAGGCAACAATCCCCATGGGGAAAAACTAACTGAAAAGTTGGAGTTCAATCCTCTTGCTAGTATGGTCTTTGGATATTTGGTTCCAGACATGTTGACTGATTGCATGTTTGTGATTATTAGAGATATAAAGTTAATCGAACATACTAACGAAGACACACGTCTTGCCCAAACGTGCCATTTTCGGATTTATGGGGTCAGTTTGGAAGAGGGGGCACAGGCTAGAATGCTGAAAAAGTTTACAGAGGTGGAAAGCTTAGGCGATCGGACATTGTTTTTGGGGCATAATTCTTCTATTGTTGTCATGGCTAGCAAATTCGGGAGCTTCAAAGGAAATCACATATATTTTGCAGACAATTATATCGAAAATTATTCTGTTAATCCTTATGGATGTCGTGATTTGGGTGTTTATAGTCTCGAGGATGGAACTGTTGAAGAGCTTTTTACCGATCGATTTCATCCGATCCAGTCACCTCCTTTATGGATTGCAACCCCTCCTTACTCATCCCAAAGAGATTTTGGTGGAGAGAAACTATGCTTGGAAGAATGACATGTATCATGATGTTTCCACTTAGCAATCTTTATTTATAACTAAATCAGATGGTGGCTGGAAAGTCCCATGTGATGATGTTCATGTGCAAATGGGGAAATGTTTTTTTCTAACTTTTATTTATATTATTTCTCTCATTGTTTTCCACTTGTAACTTTATACTACACCAAAAATGAGAAATTGGAACGGATTACCGTTCCTAATCCGTATGTTCCTAATTCGTTCATCCGTTCCAATTTTCTGTTTTTGGAACGGATGAACGGATTAGGAACGGTTTAGGAACGAATGAACGGATTAGGAACAGTAATCCGTTCCAATTTTCCGTTTTTGGTGTAGGGTTCGGTTGGCGTCCCCGATTATTCTTGATAGTTATTGTGATGAATTTGTTGGTATTTTAAACATTCATCTTATGTTCATTTATCTCAGAATTTTTTTTATTATCAATGTATCTTTTTTTTATTTAACTCAGATGACACTTGTTCTCTTTAGGGCGTGTGTGTAGATGTAGAACTCACAAAGCCACACATACATAGATGGATAAAGCTTAAATGTTGATGATGCAGATGTGCAGGTTCAGGAATTAATTTTTACAAGATGAAATGCCAGTTGTTCTGTGAGATTTCTTGATGGATATTTGCAGTCACAATGAGGTACAGTTTTTGTGGCTTTGATCTTTAAGCTTGTTCCATATGCTTTCCTTTTGATCCTCATTGTGTGGGGATATTTCCGAACTCGCCGGATGACTGGCCGGATGCTCTATCTCATGCTCCGGCGCCAGCTAGGCCATCTCGGCAAGACTCGTCTCAATGACCACCAGCTCGGCCAAGTGCTCCCACTTCGGCCAGAGACTCATCTCGGCCCCATGCACAGCTCCACTTCGGCGTTCCTGCAGGGTCCCCCGCCACGTCAAGGTCACTCCCCGGCCTCAGCATTCCCCGACCTCGGCAACACTCACTAACCTCGGTCAGGATGCCAGAACTAGCCAAGGCAGGGGTTGACAGCTGTCCCCCCTTGAACACTCATGCACGCTACAGCACGTGTGACAAGACAAGGTCACGCCCATACTCTCTGACAGAGCCTCCCATACCGCCCACGTCCTCTGACAGAGCGGCGTCCACAGACGCCCGGGTATGGCTCGATGCGACACGACATGCCACGATGGGATAGCTCCCTGACAGAGTCACCTCCTTGTCTCCTCTCCTCCTCTATAAAAAGGGCCAAACCAGAACAATAAGGGGACTCTCTCTCCCGTCCGAGAGAACCACACTGGTATCACCTTCTCCCCCAAAATCTCCTCCTACTGTCCAGTACACATACTGACTTAGGCATCGGAGAGCCCTGCGCTGCCCACAGCCAGGGTCCTCTGACCTGTTTCTTCTCCCTCTTCCAGGTTCTCAGACAGTGGTTCTTCCATCATCAGCGAGGAGACGGGCGGCTCCGGCCTTCGTCCTCCTCAGTGAGTCTCAAGAACACCACCCTCACCGGGTTCGTGAATTTTTGTGCACTTACAATTGGCGCCGTCTGTGGGGAACGCTACAAAAAGCCATCTTCCCAAACACCATGCCTCGAAGAATCAGAAAGGGAAAGGAACCGCTGACACTGTCGACACAGCTGCCGACGGTCCCCCACCGGGAAAGGTCAGGAGCAAGATCTAATCCAGCAAGCGTCCAACAGCAGGGTACTCAGTCGGGTTCATCCTCTAAGGGTTCGACCTCGACTCCACCTTCCAAAAGGCGCACCCTGAAGGACAACAGAAGCAACCAAGCTCCGGGCAACAACCACGACTTCAGAAAGTGGCTTGATCGACACATCGAGCAAGCAGTACGACAGAACATGGAGGTTGCGGTTTCGCTCGAGTTCGGCTGAACTCTGACGATCTCGGCACATCTCCCCTCTCTCCAGAGATCAGGAGCTTCCCCCTTCCCAAAGATTTCAAAGTCCCGAGGTTCGTCGTTTACGATGGAACCTCGGATCCAGCAGCACACCTCCGGCACTTCACTCAGAGGATGTCGGTGTGGGGCGATGCAGGCCACCTGAACTGCAGAGTCTTCTCTTCCAGCCTCGGGGACCTCCCCCTAAAGTGGTTCTGCGCACTCCCCCAAGGATCAATCAAAAGTTGGCAGCAGCTCCGGAATTCCTTCATGACGAAGTTCCAAGCCCACAAGGTCGTCCCCAGGTCAGCCGCCGACCTGATGGCCCTTAGAATGAAGCAGACCGAGAGCGTCACGCAGTTCGCCAAAAGGTTCTGGACAGTCTACAGCCAGATCGAGGAAACTTCAGATGCAATAACGATCCTGTCTTTCCAACAAGCCCTCCTACCAGGCAACGAGCTTCGAAGGGACTTGGTCATGCACCCCGTGGACACTATGGCAGCACTGATGACCAGGGTAAACCAGTTCGTCAGGCAAGAAGCAGACGAAGCCCGAGCCCAGAAGCATTTCAACGACAATCAACAGGCAGCGCCCATCTCGGCGGACGCCTCCATCTCGGCGGATGCCTCCAGCTCCGCAGCAGCGTCCATCTCGGCGAACGCCTCCAGCTCCGCAGCAGCGTCCATCTTGGCGGACACCTCCATCCCGGCGGATGCCTCCAGCTCCGCAGCAGCGTCCATCTCGGCGGACGCCTCCATGACAGAAGTCTCCTCCAGCTCGGGGGGCTGCTGAAGCCTCCTATCATCTTTCAGCTTCGACCGCCCGTCAGCTTTGATCGCACGACCCTCTACCGTCATTTCTGGCGGCACGGTCCTCTACTGTCAGCTTCGATGGCGCCGTCAGCTGCGACGACATCGGTGCGACCCACTACTGTCGGCTTTGATCGTACGACCCTCTACTGTCATTTCGACGGCACGGTCCTCTGCTGTCAGCCTTGATCGCACGGTCCTCTGCCTCCGCTAGTCGTCCAGAGCTACGTACCCCTGGTGACGAGCCAGTGGGATCTCCATCGCGTGCGGCAGGAGCATCTCGGCCACGCGCCAGATGCCCGGCACAGGCCCCTGGTGACGAGCCAGTGGGATCTCCATCGCGTGCGGCAGGCGCATCTCGGCCACGCGCCAGATGCCCGGCACAGGCCCCTGGTGACGAGCCAGCGGGATCTCCATCGCGTGCGGCAGGCGCATCTCGGCCACGCGCCAGATGCCCGGCACAGGCCCCTGGTGACGAGCCAGCGGGATCTCCATCGCGTGCGGCAGGCGCATCTCGGCCACGCGCCAGATGCGACGAGCCAGCGGGATCTCCATCGCGTGCGGCAGGCGCATCTCGGCCACGCGCCAGATGCCCGGCACAGGCCCCTGGTGACGAGCCAGCGGGATCTCCATCGCGTGCGGCAGGCGCATCTCGGCCACGCGCCAGATGCCCGGCACAGGCCCCTGGTGACGAGCCAGTGGGACCTCCATGAGCGCATCTCGGTACCCATTCTCCAGCTCGGCAGTCGTGTGACTCTCCAGCTCGGCAGAAGCACCCTGTCACAGCTTAGTAGTGATGCCAAACCTCTAGCTCTGGTCCATTGCCAGCCAGTCATCCTCCACGATACTTACCTTCTGACCTCGAAAGAGCAGTCTATCGAGCTTAGAAGCTGGGGGGCTATTGTGTGGGGATATTTCCGAACTCGCCGGATGACTGGCCGGATGCTCTATCTCATGCTCTGGCGCCAGCTAGGCCATCTCGGCAAGACTCGTCTCAATGACCACCAGCTCGGCCAAGTGCTCCCACTTCGGCCAGAGACTCATCTCGGCCCCATGCACAGCTCCACTTCGGCGTTCCTGCAGGGTCCCCCGCCACGTCAAGGTCACTCCCCGGCCTCAGCATTCCCCGACCTCGGCAACACTCACTAACCTCGGTCAGGATGCCAGAACTAGCCAAGGCAGGGGTTGATGACAGTTGTCCCCCCTTGAACACTCATGCACGCTACAGCACGTGTGACAAGACAAGGTCACGCCCATACTCTCTGACAGAGCCTCCCATACCGCCCACGTCCTCTGACGGAGCAGCGTCCACAGACGCCCGGGTATGGCTCGATGCGACACGACATGCCACGATGGGATAGCTCCCTGACAGAGTCACCTCCTTGTCTCCTCTCCTCCTCTATAAAAAGGGCCAAACCAGAACAATAAGGGGACTCTCTCTCCCGTCCGAGAGAACCACACTGGTATCACCTTCTCCCCCAAAATCTCCTCCTACTGTCAAGTACACATACTGACTTAGGCATCGGAGAGCTCTGCGCTGCCCACAGCCAGGGTCCTCTGACCTGTTTCTTCTCCCTCTTCCAGGTTCTCAGGCAGTGGTTCTTCCATCATCAGCGAGGAGACGGGCGGCTCCGGCCTTCGTCCTCCTCAGTGAGTCTCAAGAACACCACCCTCACCGGGTTCGTAAATTTTTGTGCACTTACACTCATCTTAATTGGTGTTCTTTCTTGTCAATGGTCTAACAAGTCTTTCTACAGTTTTGTTGTTTTTAGCTTGGGTTTTTTCCTAGTGCTTTATGAGTTTTTGGCTTGGTTTAGTGGTCAATGAGGGTTCCAAAATCAGACAACTACATGTCTGCAATATCTATATTTTATCAGTTTACAACCATATAAATTTCATTTCTACCACCGTGACATCTTTCCTTTTTTTTTTTTTAAGAAAAAAACTCCAACATCATGGTTAACTGGTTAAGTACACGATATGAATGGTATAGTACTCTTTCCTCTTCTTTCACAGTTAAGCCGCTTCATTTCATATAGTAACTATGCCACACACTTTGTGTTCTCTATTGCTTTGAAAGATAAAAATTTATATGATTGTCGAGCTATAACGCCTCCGACATTTTAAAATAGGAAACATATCATGTCATATTGCATTCGATACTCCACTTTTTATATGTAAAATCAGTATCCCCTGTTGTATACACCCTAATCATATCCAATCTGTATCTGGGCATTGGTCGAGCCACTTTTTTTTTTTAATACTGGATTATCAAGAGGCTTGACTGAGCTAAAACAGAACCAATCTGTTGCTGGTTTGATTTTAGGGATTTCCATCATATGGTTGAAAACCTGAAAATGACTTTTGAAACGGGTTTTCCAGCAAGTGCGAGATTGTCAGCAATGTTACTCATTTTGTCTCCTATAAGTCAACATCAAGTCAAAATTAATTGTAAAATTGGAGTCAATTCTGCAATTAATTGCAGAATCGACTCCACAATTGAACTTGCGTCTTTTATATATATATATATATATATATATAAATTGAGTTGGTTCCACGATCAAATTTATGAGAAACAGAAGCGCATGATCAATCTTTTGGTGGGCTAGAGCCAATAGAGTGTATACTGATTTGAGTGACCTTGATTTCATAGATGGGCCCCAATGTTTGATTTATAGGCATGATGAATGAGGTGGGTCGTATTAAGTGTGGACTTTGGCCTAATGCATTTCCAGTGGCCATTAATTGTTTCAGGCATTCAAAAAGGCAGTTTCTAAAAAGCAACAGTCCCTTTAATTTATGGTCATTTTTATGTTTTCATGTCTGAGGCCCATCTATGATCAATCCAAGCCATTAACACTTACCTAACACCCCCCTGTGAATTGATAGTGGGCCCTATTTGACAATTAAGTTGGGCATCTACTGAAAAGCAAGCATTAAACTTAGACACTGCGCTCAAGATCATGTATCTTGGTGGGCCCACTACAAGGCAGGAGAGGTGGCTTTTCTATCTTCTACTTGTTTTTGTTTTATTATTATTTTTCGTTAGGTTTCTATCATCTACTTGATCACTTTAAATAAAAAATTATTAGAAAAGAGATTTCAATTAAATGGGCAGAGGCCCAAACACCCTTTCTCTAAGAACTTCAAAAAAATAATTTTTTTTTTTTTTGAAATGAGATGTTAGAGAATAATGTGATCAATTTCTGTTTGGTTGTCAACTGATAATGTCAAAGGTTTTCTAGCTTGATCAAAAGAGTTATTTGGGTCCTTAGCCCCCATCAGATAAAGTGGTCTGAATGGTTTTGGATTGGGCGTATCATTTGTCATTTTTAGACATTTGAAAGGTGGCCATGGTGGTCTGTCTCTTAATTAATTGTCTGTCACTTAATTGTCCCTGCCAGTGAACCTAATTGTCCATCATTTGCCAAAGATACCAATTCAAACAGTAGTGTTATATGGACAAACTTTTTAGCCAGAATTTTAGACAACCCCTATGATATCCCTTGAATATTTAAGGAGTATTCAAGAGATATCATAGGAGTTGTCCAAAATTCTGGCAAAAAAGTTAGTCCATATAGATTTTTTGCAACCCAAAACATCTGTTCTCTTATGACATCGATGATTAAATTCTGATTCAATCAAAAAATATTTAACCATGTGAGCAACCCATTGGAGGTGGAGAATTGGGTCCAAGGATTGAAAGTACATGAGGACCATAATGGTTACAGCCTTTCCTCAGACGATCATCATGCAATGACCAAAATTTGTTGTGTAAAATATTGCTTCAACGTTCATACTATTTCCAGCAGTTACAAACATACACTTTCTTCTATCGAAATGAATTCCTTTGACTAAATTGAATGACAGGGACTCCTATAAAAGAAGAAAAAACAAAGCAACAACAAAATCGAACGAACCAGTTTCTCAAGTCAGTTTAGTAGTGAGATGAGTAAAATTCCTCTTTGAGATTACAAGAATCGCTCCTCAATCTAACGAAGCAAAACTGGAAAAACAGCTCTGGGTCTCCAAAGAGACCCCAATATTGGTCACAATGATTTTTCCGAATTGACAGCGTCACATAAACGAGGTAATGGCAAGGTGCTGAAGAAGAAGCAATGGTCATGAGAGACGAAGGGCCATCTGTTGAAGGAGCAACTTCTTTTGGGCTGCATTAATTACACCATTGCATTCAGCATTTACTAAAACCTCTGTCATGATTGCGGCCGCATGCCCTGTTGGCTCCTCTGATGCTCTTCTCAGCATGAACACCTTTAACAACCAAAAATCCATATAGCTATAAGAAAAAAATTTAACTAGCAACAGGTGTGTTGAAAGATGTTAGGGCTCTATTTGCCTATACTTTGTATTGAATTCCTAGGAATTCTTACGAAAGAGGTTTAAGAGGTTTACGCATAACATGGAGATCAATATAGGACAATTGCTTTCCTAATACTTAATTTACTATGGTCAAAAGTTGATGGCCCTTGTTGACCTTCACCTTCAATCCTTCACTTCTAGCCTTTTGATAAAGGCAATTGCTTAGAAATCCTAGGAATTCAATACCGATTAAAAAACTGAACCCTAAGGGCACTCTTCCTTTTTAGTGTACAGATTCAAGAGAAAAATAATATCAAAGTAAGATGCCACAACACTCCTATGTATACAGTTGGCGCCACTTCAAATTAGCATGTGGAACCAAAAAAATCATGTTGCCAACCATGTTATGGCGCCCCAAATCCCCCATCCCATAAAATACCAGTTTCTCTTGACACCAAGATACCATGTGATTATACTGGTTCAAAACATAAAGTATGCCGTGATATAGGAAAATTATATGACACTCAGAAAACCCCTTCAATGAGATTTTCAAAATTTTTGCCTTGTAATATTATAAGAAACTAAAATAAAAATGAAAACAAAATGTGTTTCAGTAGTAACCAATACCATGAACATATATATGGACTTAATATAAATTTATAGACTTTTATATAAATTTATTTACATTAAAAGTTTTTATTCAAATCTTAAAGACGGAAAGAGAAAAAAAAAATTTATTTACATTAAAAGTTTTTATTCAAATCTTAAAGACGGTGGCAATTGAACTCATTAGCTACTCAAGTTGAGCTGGATGACCTGTCAATCCAAGCTTAAGCTAGGCTCTACTAAGCTGACTTGGCTCGAATTCAGCTCATCAAAGGCTCGATTCAAGCACAATTCGATTGTGTGTCTGTGTGTGTATGTACACATGCTTAGCTAAGCTTATTTAAACCCTTAACTTATATGCACAAGTAGGAAATCTAAGCAAACAGTACCTGCCCACGATGTGTGATTTCCAGACATCCAGGTTGCTGGATCCATGGCTCCCCATCAATCTGAACAGGGAAGGGAGTGCACGTGTTTATTCTTATCATTTTCCCTTGGGCCAACCTTCTTGCCTGAGAAAGTCCCACCTGTAAAATATAGGCAGCAAATGACAACAATTACAAATGATCAATCTGTTCAACACTTGCTCCTTTGATTTTCATATTTCCTTAATTTCCCTCATTATGTTCATTATATTGGTAACCTAGAAGGTGAATATGATTCCTTTTGTGCAATGCAGTAGGCTTCAGGCATTATTCCTTTTTCCTGGTATATGGCGGAATGAATTGAGGAAATCAAGATGAAAGCTATTGCAGATGCATTTTACTATTCACACATTTTACATTAGGGGAACTTTGATGCATATTGTTTCTTTTAAAAAGTTTTGGCCACGTATTACATTTAATAATAGCTGATAAATAAAATCAAAGATTAGATGGTCAAACCTGAAGTTTTCCAAGGTGCCATGTTCCACAAATACATACAACTTCGAGCATCTTGTCATGCATGGATTGTAGCTCAAAATCATCATCATGCTCATAGTCATTTTGCCAAAGGTCAACTCCACCCATGTAACTGCTAATGTTGAGAACAAGCACACCTTCAGCATCCTGGGAAGAAACAGAGAGCATAAGAGAGAAGAGCCATGTAATAGACCTCAATCTGTCATTTGTTGAACAATATCATCTCCCATGTTACCAAAAGCAACAACAAAGGAAAAATATTATGGCCACACTACATTACAATCCTGCATAAAATTATGAAATTAAAAAAGATATGAGCCAAGATTAATTAGCAATGATGAGAAAAAAAAAAGGTCAAGGGATGGGAACGTCATCACAAATATCAATGGTATTTTGAAGAATACTAGATAGCCTGATGAAAATTTCACAAAAGAAATATCCCAAATAGCACGAGATCTCAAAGCATCATTCATGTTTGAGAATCCACAGATATGGCCATCAATGTGTTTGAATCAGACAGTTTCAACAAAGCCTATCTCATCAGCAAAACATCCATACTGTATCCACCTCTCCAGCTGTGCCATGCAGGTCAGACCAGGTTCGGGGATGATATCTGAATTAAACCTCAAAGCTAAAACAGGATATCAATCCTCTTTTTGGCAGCAATGTTTCATCATGCCCATTCATTTATTTCAATTTAAGTTTTATAGTTCACCATTCTATGACTAGGAAAATCTTAAAACACTAGTTACCTATTTTTTTCTCGTCCGGCAACATGCTAAATTTTATCCAAATTAGAGAGGCCAAAGCCTAAACCCAACTTGATTGGCATCTATAAACATGACCATGCTCTGACCACATTAAAATCACTACAAAACTAAACCCATACGAGCAGGGCAGGGCAGGTTCACCCGCTTAACCCAACCCATTCCCATTTCATGTTAGAACAAGGCAGTCAAAGCTCAGAAAGGAAACTATCGAGGAGTAACAGAACCTAGCTTCAAGTCAGAACATACCTATCATTAAGAACTCATCTGGATAGACTGGATCAACCAAACATAACTAACACAGTTGATGAAATATGTTATAGGTGGTATGGAACTGGAGTTGACTTTTAAGTGAATATGATCAATCCAGGCCTCAATAATACAAAAAGAACTGGGCCCGGAGAAGCTTCAGTGTGTCTTGGCTAAGTGATAAAGCCATAATCGATACAAGAAATTCCAGCAACACAGTCACCTTTTCAGGTAATCAACACAACAATATTGATATTAGAATTTAGAAAAGATAATAGCTTTTTTCAGTAATCAACACAGAATTATTTGATATTATAAAATAGACCAGGCAATACCATTCCCAAAAGCCCTAGGAAACACCATTAATAAGAACTATTGGTAATCATCATGCCAGTTTCTCAATGTACAAAGAAAACCCGTGATGATAAGAACCTTATGCTGAATGAATCGGTTTCTTCACAAGAGACACTTACAGACAAGATAGAATGAGTTTACCTTTGGAATTTCAATGTCTTTACCATCGACTTCAAGGCGAACTTCCCAAGGCAAGTCTGCACAAGTTCTGTCCATTATATCCTTTGCACCTTCCTTGGCATATCGCAATTTATTCAAGAACTGTAGAAGCAACACATTGATTAATTGGATGCAATCATCAAATGGTCAAATCAAATTATAGATACTAAATCTTTTCAACTGCCTTTAGAAAACAAAAAATAATTAAAATAAATCATGAAAACTAAATCATGGGGATGCAAGAACACATTGATGGGCACTGCACAGTAGACATTGATGGATTTACATGTTACAAGTCGCACTTACACAGCCAAGACTCTCATGTGACTCAACTGAGTCTCAGTGCAACTCAGGTGAGTTAGTCCCTACCAAGTCGCACATACTCGGCCAAGAGTCTCATGTGACTCATCTGAGTCTTAGTGCAACTCAGGTGATTCAATAGGAAATCAATGGCGACCGAGTCGGTCACTGATACCCAGATTTAAGACCATATTTCACTCCAACTCCATCATGTAAGAAACTATGAAAATTGATCATAGATGGATGTATCTACCTGACTATAGAACTTCTCAGGTTTCTCCTGTCGGTTGACATGAAAATCATATGCAACCTTTGCATCGCACCCAATACCTACACAAAAATGAAGTTTTAATGGTTACATTGAACTTGGGCCTTTGTAACAGCTGGATAATCAGTAAAAGTGAGCTAATGCACTTTGAAATGAAATCAGAATGTAAAAGGCAATATCATAAACTAAGTACCAATAATGTGATCAACATAACAAAATGATGTAATGAATATAATGTTACTCAGAAGTGTAAAAAAGTTAAAAAGGAAAAACGGTGCAGTCAAGCTAAGCACATCATACCATCCAAATCAAATCTCAGCTAGTATGAAAACTCACTGCATATGTATTTAGTTAAGTAAAAGATCATCTACATCAACAAGCAGGACAACATACCTAAATAGTTCATCATGAACTTCACTTTTTCTTTGTTTCGACCCAGCTTCGAGTTTTGTTCTTTGATAGTCACAGTCCACCGATCAAGCATTGTCACTGCTGCATGATCAATATCATGCAGAAGTGCACCTAAGCCACCTTGCCCCGCAACAGAAGACAACCCTCCTCCCCATCGCAAAACCCTTGATAAGTCGTTCCCTGTGCCCAGAGGAAGTATGGCAACAGGGGGAGGAGATTCGAAGTTTTGTTTATCAATGGCATCAAGAACCCAAGCAACAGTACCATCTCCTCCACAGACCAGAATTCTAAAATATTGCACAGAACGGAACAGCTTCAAACCCACTTCAGGCCCCTGGGTGGAACTCAGTTCAAAAACCTGCAATTGCATGACCAGACAAGACTGAAGTAAGGAACCATAAAACTCATAGCAGCACACAACTGTCGGTTATTTACGTGAATAAGAGATATTTATCTCAGGCAGAAAAATAATAAATAAAAAGAAAAGCATGTGAGAACATAACTGTCTAATTTGTGGTCAGATGGATATTGCCATGAACTACATAAGAAAGATCTGTTTAGCTTAAACAAGTTGTACCATTAAACTTTAAATGTTAACCAAATATCTTGAAGGTATCAACCAGTAGAGTGAGATGGGCATCTACTCTCCTCCCCTTTTCTTCTCTCCTATACTCATATTTTCCTTGGGTCTGTGGTAAATTTGGTTAATTTCTAGATCGGTATGGCTTGAACCAATCTAGACTAACCAAAGATCGGTCAGGTTTGATCCTGGTATACATTTAAACGTCTATAGTTCAATTAACTAAGCTCATCTTTGGGTACCAAGAAGAAGGGTGCTCGTCTGCTTCAAAAAGGAGCAGTTTAGTTTTCTTTTGCAAAGCATTTTGTTGACCATCATTTGTTCCATTCTTGATTTTTTCAGTTTGGTCGAGTTAATAAGATGAAGTTTCAATTGTCGTTTTAGAAAAACCATTGAATAAGTTAATTTCCATGTATACAAGTTCATATTTTAAATTGAACACAAACAACATGAAAGGGTATATGCAGTATCCACAATTAACCATGGAATCTTAGATCAAAGGCAAAATGACCCTGCACTGAGGTCTGCATGCAGTTTCCATGAGGACGATGTGGGGCCCAATTTTGCTTGATCCAAGCCTTTCACATGAAATATACCAAGTAATCCAATGGTGTATGTCACTCACTCCGACTAGACTGAAATTTCAGCAAGTGAAAAATCATTGGAGGCATGTCATATCAGGCTAAAGTGCCTCAATGTAAGTCATCCACATGGAAACTCCCATGCAGACCTCAACAAAGGATCATTTCTCAAGATAAAACTGATGGCCAAAAAGAAAAAAGAATAAAATAAGTTTCTATCAAGAATAACACATCTATATAGATAAAACCCTCAGATATAAACTTCAATAAAGAGCTTTAACATTCACCTGTACAGGATTCAGTAGCATGTTCAGTCTCCTACAAAGAGATGGTCCATACTGAGCTCCACTCTTGGTATTGATAAAAACCAGAAGTGGTCTGGAATCCTGAGGCAAATCCACCAGAGCATATTTCTTAACTCCATGTGGACTGCCTTTATGGAATGGCAGCCCACCACCAGCAGACTTCAAAGAGCATCCATCATTCTCTGCTTTGCATGCATTCTCCAAACCAACAAGGCCATTGAGCACATATCCAAGTGACATGTTTGCACCGGACTCATCCTGCATTTTACTGCCAGGAACTTCAGAAAGGACTGAACGGTTGCTTCCATTTTTACCCCGGTGACGCCTTCTCCTCATCTGACCTCGAACAGATGAAGCAATTATCTCTTCTGTGATGGAACTTAGCACTCCACCCACTCTATCCACTTCCTTAACAGAGAGTGGAGAAACTATAAGCCTTCTGAGAGGGCCCAAATCACAAACATCACCAGTTTCTTTCGACATTTTAGCATGGCACTTAACGTGTATAAGGCGCTGACACCAAAAGCAACACCATAGAGGAGAGGCGCCAAGAAGAGGAATACCACATGGCTCATCACAGTAATAACAGAAAGAAGACACCTCAGGGTTCTCATCCAATTCAATCCATTTTTCTGACCAATGGTGCAGAAAGTGGGTTGAACCAGCTTGTGCTGCACACTTGCAATCCTTCGCTGCAAATTGAGAACAATTCGAGTGTGCTGCCACACCACATACAGAGCAACGATGGAGGGGAGGAATGGATGCTGCCTTTGTTCCAATGCTTTGAGGGGACACCAGGGAAGTTAAACAGACACAACAGGCAGATGGCTGCCCACCATAAGTAAAATCTTCTATCCATGTATGATGTGATAAAGGCACTTTCAACTTCTTCCAAACTTTCTTCTTTGCTTTAGCAGCAGCTTTAACCCAATTCAGTGATGTCTTTCTTTGCCACTTAAGGAATGCATATATAATGGCCAAAAGACCAAATGACCCAGTAACCAGCCACCCAAGAAACGAAGGGCCAGAACCATCTGATTTGGTAACAACACCAAGGAGCAAAGAGCCCAAATTCATCAAACTCATAACTTCTTTTCTTCCAATATCAATCAATTATCGCATACTCTGCTAGTCAATTACACCAAATTTGCACCAAATTTGAAACTTAGATGTGGCCAGCATAACCTGAAATCATTCACCCACAATTAAACAAAAATGAGTTATTTCACTAAGCACATTGAAAGGATGCATCAGAAAGAAAAAAAAAAAAAGTGGTAATAACATTCTAAAAACATGGACATTGAAGCCAAATGATCAGGAACTAGTTCTGCAATAAGACACTATATCATTCACAGGCACTAAAATTTGAGCTCCCAGACCCTCATCAAACTGAAACCACAACAGGGGATGGATAAGATCCTCAAAAAATAATTCACATGCGAGCTGCGTTAACCTTCAATGAGTGGAAAGATAATCTAACAAGAAGCAAGGCATCTTACAACAGATCAATAGCCAAAAAAAAAGATCATTCAAAACTAGAATATTAAAGAAATGGCGACCGACAACGCGCAGAAGATGAAGCCAGATCATGTAACAAAAGCGCAATCATTCTATGAATTCAAGCACAAGAGACAGATCTCTTAAACAACAAATCCACATCACACCGTACAATCATTTCATAAATTGGCAAAGATGAAGCCAGATCAATTAGAAAAACAAAAAAGGCAGGCCAGATTCAATGCAGATCTTAAAACAAAAATCAAAACGAAATTAAAGACAAATTGAAAACCATTCTCAGATCATGGAACAAACAAAGATCCGATCCATAAAAAAAAAAACATAGCGTGCAGATGGAGCAACATCAACAACAGAAATGCAAATTGCAAAAGATCGAACCCTAATTCAACAGATTTCATTAGAGAAAAACAGGCATGAAATGGTAAAAAAATGAAGAAAAAACCCTAACCTGAATTGTGGAGGCGTTGATTCGAGATCGAGAGAGAGAGGGATTCGGGAGGGAGAGGAGAGGAGAGGAGAGGAGAGAATAGGAGGCATCGTTGCAGCGCAGAAAACGGGTTTGAACTTTAAATACCTCGCTTTTAAAAAGGCACGACTTCTCGAGACAACGGGAGGGGGTGTTTTAAAAATAAAACAGAGGTACCTACAAATGTGGGAATTAAAATAGGGCCTTAAGTTTTGTCCTCATTATATAATTTTCAAAACTTCTCAACTTATGGCTTAAATTTTTTAGGAAGCTTTTAATTAATGCCATCTCGTTATTTAGGCCCAGTTTCTTTAGTAATATTCTTGCCAGGAACTCACCATAGTCAAGAATTTCTGGACATGATGTGACATGCTGTCTCCTGAAATTTTTGAATTCCATATTTCTTCACTAGTATTTCTGAATTCCACCACATGAAATGTCTCTTTTGACTTTTGAGAATTCAAGAATTCCACTCCCTTTACATTTTAGTGGAATTCATGGATGCTCAAGCCCAAAAAAGCATCCGAGAATTCCACTATGTCTAAGAATTCATGGAATTCCAGAAAAAAAAAAAAGGCCCTTAGAGGTGTTTTTCGGCGGCCTTTTCTCTCAGTTTTTTAAAAATATCTAAATTATCCTTCATTTAAAGTCACGTGTTGCTTCCTGCAACCACTACATGTCGGAAATCTTTGTGGAAACGTTAGTTGATATCAATCACTATGACGACACTTGGTGAAGGAATGGAAGTGAAGGAAAGTTATTTCAATGAAGAGTAGTTTAGGTATTTTAAAAATAGAGAGGGGAAAAGTCACTGAGAAATAACTTTAAATGGTTGATTGTCCTTAATTGAGGATTTTCTGAAGAACTTAGGTTTTAATTTGAAAAAAATTAAAACTTGTGTCCTTTTTTTAAAATAGGATAAAAATCTAAAGCCTTATTTAAATTTTTTCTGTTACCTAAAACTTGTTCACAACTCAAACGATTCATATTAATTGATATTTCCATTTGTTTGAGGGCCCCGCTCACCGGAGCACCACTGATCACCATAAAGTGGGCACCATTTTTTATGTGGCCCACCTAGCCCCATTTGAGGATAAGACTAAGGGATTAAAAGATATCCCCATTTAACTATGTACTAGCACAAAGCCTGCACATGTTAAGTACTGAATAATATATTAAAATTAATATTTCATTCTTATAAATCTATTTATAATAAATTAATTAGAAAAATTTAAATCAACCAAAAAATTATGAAAATCAAATATTTCATCACTTAATCCACGTCAGCATACACAAAATAAAGGATTCATATGCATTTATGCTCATTTTAAATACTAAATAAAAATTTTAAAAATAACCTTAATTTATAGAGTTGGAAGGCATCCCTTTGAATTGGGTTACATCCACACAAATGGGCCCAAGAGACATTTTATTGAAAAGACACATATTTAGCCCAAGAGACACCTTTTATTGAAAATGCACATATTATGTGTTTTTGAAAGACACATTCACAAATGGGCCCCAATAAGTTGATGTAGCTTCTCCTAATTGAGGGTTTTTTTTTTTTACAACCAACATTCAGCTTTAAAGAGAAAGAATGATGACTCCGGCTCAAATCATTATCCTAATTTTTTATCCATGACCTACAAGCTTTCACCATCTCAAAGTTGCACAGTCTATCTAATCTAACGGTCTCGTTCACTTGGATGAGTGTCAAACCAAAAATTAGTGACTGGATCCCACCAGTTTGACCGCTGACCGGACTAATTCCTTATTCTTTAATACCATTCCATTTATTTCTTGGCCATTTTGACATGGTCATTCCTTACAAGGAAGTAGAATAAAAGCATTGGTTCCTGCGGTTCTTATGGTTCCCCATGCCTAATCAAAGTTATCACGTGTTTCTCACGTGGAATGTTGTGGGACCTTGTATCCCGTGATTTGGTTACATTACATCTGCATGTGCCTGATCATGTAAAGTGGGCAAAGGCAATACTAATAACGAAAAAGAAAACAGTCCATTTTTTCTTTTTTAGGGATAATTTGTCTTTTACGCATGGAATATAAATTTTATGTTTGTTTGTTTGTTTGTTGGCATGGAACATGAATTGTGAAATGCATGATCATTCAAGATTGGGATCACCATTTTTAGTGAGTAAATGTGGAACAATTTAGATTGCATATAAAGCAGTTTCATTGCCTCAAGATTTATCAATATTTAATTATAGACAAGAACTAAATATTATTAGGCTTAATGGGTCAACAAAAAATTGAATGATTCTAATTAAAATCTTGGGGCCACTAGAGTTGACTAACAAAAAAAAAAAAATGGCAATAACAAGTTTTGAAATCAGAACCTGTATAATATATGGCTTCCACTGATGCTCTCCTAACCAATTTATAATAGTTTCACACATGATCTTTAATATGCACGCCTGCATATGAAAATGACCTCTCCCTCTTCTTTTTTTTTTTTTTACGTAGCCTTACACACTCTATACACTCAAGCCACCTCAGTCCCTATTCAATAAGTCCACATATTGATCCCTGATTATCTTTCTGGAAATAGGCACACATCTACATCCTTTACATATGTAAATATTAATAAAATGGTTGCGAACAGACAAGCTCTAAAATTTTACAATTTCACATGTCATGGACCTCATTAGATATGTGAAGAACCATTAGCAATGCGAATTTCACAGTATCAGCCCAGATCTTCATATTAGGAAAGATGCTACTGGATTTTATCAAAGTTTTAAAAAAGATGGTATTGTGACTGGTGAATGTTTAATTATCAAACACTTTAGCAGGTGAAAATATCACTTGCATGCTATGCTCCTCATGGTTTAGAAGAAGAGAAATGATCCTATATTGTTGCGAGTACCATATGATGGTAGCTAATATTGATCTCATTGAGGCCCCACTTTTGTTTGATCAGACCCTCTCTCACAATTCTCTATATTTAGGTAGTGAGTTTTGATCTAAATTGCACTCCAACTGTAACAATATAAATTGTTAGATTTATGGGTTAAGTATATACTTAGGGTGGTTATATTCATATTTTTTCTTTGCTTTTTCGGAGTCTAGATCCTCTCATGCTTTTAATCTAGAGGATTCTTGAGTTAAAGGGGTGGAACTCCACAATAAAACTCACTGTTGTGAAATCTGAACCATCCAAAATAAACACCCTTCAGATATATAAGGTATCTTTAAATTTTATATCAATCAAAGTGTACCCACTCATGGACCAACACAACCTTATGTATATAATAATCACGGATGTTACCCATATATCTAAAGGCATTAATTTAAAAGGGTTTGGATTTCGGTAGATAAGCCCCTGCCCCATTATAAAGTACCATTCTTTTAACTTAGGATTTCTCTAGAATCTCAATAGAATAGGAGCGGACCTACGTGCTACGACACGCGTGTAGATTTGAGAAGCTTCTTAAATAATATCTTAAAAACTTTTATTTTATAATTTAACTTTTTAATTTAACAATTGCTCGCACCACATAAATAAAAATTTTGAATCCACTATTACTACAGCGGGATTCTTCTTTTTGGTAAAGGTAATTCCATTGTAAAACTATAATTGGCATTGGTCCTATCGACATCTCTAGTTTCAACTTTCAAAAGTGTCCTTTTTGAAATGAAAGGGATAAAAATACAGAAAGAGAACAATAGCATTGGGTGTACCAATTTCAGCCGACGACGGCATCATCAGACACAAAGTCACCACTCACCACCCAAGGCAATGAGAATCCAAGAATATCTCATTGATGGGAAGATACATGGAAAAAGGTTTTATTGATTGGAAGTCATAATAATCCTCTAAAGCAAGCCGTATAAATTCATCAATGGGTTCACATGTATCTAATCTACTGGTGTTAGGCAGCTTAACTTCAATGGGGCTACAAAATAAATTTACTGCAAAATAGGTGAGTGGTATACAATTTGATGAATTTGGATGTGGAGACTCCGACACGCAACTGGAGATTTATGTGCGTTTCAGCGATTGAAAAGCTCCACGGATCTTTTTGCCTCTTGTCTCTCCTATAGAATTGAATAATAATCAACTATTGGACTCCCTTATCTTATATACAGAAGTCTCATAAAGCCACACTAACTAGAAACTTTTTCGCCAAGAAATCCACATCCACTAATTTTACTGGGAGTTTTATTAGTTGGACCATATCAAGTCTTACATTCAGTAAGATTGTATTTTCTGTTGGCATCAGCCTTGCTTGATCTGACGTGGGACCCGTGACATGCGGGCCACACGATTTCCTACAAGCTGTGTGAGATGGAGCTTAATTTATGTTGATTATGTATAAATGTATGGACTTGTTTGAGCAACAAGAGGTTTTTGTGCTCCCATGTATTTTTTTGTTTTCATGAGATAGAGGAATCATGCATATCTACTTACTCCATGAGAAACCAAAACACCTCTCTATAAGGAAAACACTTTATTTATTTATTTTTTAAATAAAACTTGTTACACCAAACAAAATAATAATGGGCTAGGAAAAAAAATTAGAACAACTTTCCGTTTCATTTACAGAATTCTCCATCGCACAAATGCACTGCAAATAACATGTTTGTATAGCATTTGCAAAAACTAAAATCATTTTTATTTCTCAGCAGGACGCTCCACCTTTCCCATACACCCTCCCCGACATCAACAAAGGTTTTTTGTGATTCTCAGAAAATCGAGCAAAAAAGGCAATTTTTCTTTACACTAAACTATTTTTCACTAAACGATAAAATTAAATCCTTGGAAAATAAGAAAAAGGATTATGTTCCTTTTCTGCAGAAAATACGTTACACAAACAAGTACTAAAATTGAGTTTAATTCAAGTTGCAGTGGAATATTTTAGATAATGATTTCAAGCAACTTTAATTTTCTATGTGAGCCCTATGAAAATGGTTCTGCTGTCTCCCTCTTCATTCTATATTCTTTCTTTCAATAAATGTTAGGAGAGCAGGAATCTCCTCTCTGCAAACAAAGAGAAGAATCCTAATTTTCTTTCTGGGAAAGACAAGATAGGAATCATCTCACTAATAGAACTGGAGTGGGCAACATTGGAGTATAGTCAAATCACACATGCTTGAATTGGTGACTTTGTCCCAACAACCAGGGTCTAAAGATTCGAAGAAGACAATTTTGAATTTCAAAAGATAGAATCCCCATTGTCTTCTGCTTTTTGTTTGAATGAACTTCCCTCTTCGCTAGGGAAAAAAAACAAAACAGAAGATTGTGGGTTGTATGCATGCCTAACTTTGACCTGATTGTTAAATGGGCCAGGCCAAGGCCTATAAATGACCAAATACCTAGTCGGGCCCAACGTATTAAAACCGATGAGGTTTGTTAATTTACATTAATAATGGGCTGGTCCAAACCTGACGCTCATGCCTTCGACAGCATTTCGGCCTGACTATTAGGCCCAATAACTAAATGGGTTGGGTTGGACAAGCTCCAGCTGGGCCCTACTGGCCCTTGAACAATGTGTTGAAATATGATGCTTGATACTGATTTGATGAAATGGACATGACATAATCAGTCAAAAGGCAAGACTTATACTAGTGTAGCCCTTACCACATCCATGTGTACTAAAGTCATGGGTACGAGCATTAATGTTAAAAGACTTGGGGACTCAGATCCAAATGGTTATATGAGGCCGAGTTGTCTCTGAGACTTGGGCCCTTGCTCGACTGATTTAATTCAAAGTTGTGTGCTTTAGAATAATCTTTTATGACTCTTGAGTGAGTCCTAACTAGGTTAATGTGAGTCAACTGAGTCTTGAATAACCATGCCCAGTGAACCAAAGCACCATTACTACTGAGTCTACTGTCAAGTACTCGATTTTGCGGTTGATCTATACCACCCGAAGGCCTTGTTTGTTTGCATTAGAACACATAGATTGTTAAAAATGAAGACTAAAACAGTATTTTTAAAACTAAACCCTATATATTTAATTCCTATGCATTTTAATGCAAATAAATTATTGTGTGTGGAGGAATGAAACGTTCAGTCAATAGTCAACAAGCTACACAAAGAATAGAAACAATCACATGAGAGATATAAGTGCTTTGCCAAAAGTGCCTACGTCCACGAAAGAAACTCGACTTTCCTTTGTTATCCTCGCTCTTTCTTAGGTTCATAAGTAGAGTCGCATTTTTTAATAAAGGACCACTTGCACAGTATTCTTTCTCATTTTCTCATTTCTATTTTTCTTTCCTTACCATGTTCTTCTTTCCATTTCTCTCCTTTCTTATTTTCATTCCATTTAACACCTTATATTACATGAACAGCTTTCCTGCCAAATGGTTCTCTTTGAAAATCCAACCCAAATATCTTGCGGGCCCTGTATCTTGATAAGGTCGACTGTTTGGGGTCTTGTACATTCAAATTGTGGTTTTAAACAATGTGCCCTAAGTCTGGCCAATCTCTGCCTTGTCAAGATGGCTGAAACCTATGGTTTAGACCATTAAATCGTGGGTTCGAGATATGGCACCAACGGAAAAAAAAGAAAAAAGAAAAAGGAGTCTGGCCCAGTGACACCCAATGAATGATAGAGCAGTGAGGATAGGGTCACGGCGGATTTCAGGGTTTTAGGCTCTAATTACCAGGAGAAATGGCATCTGCAGTAGAGGTTGCAGCGAGTCAAATTAAGTTGTTGGGTTGAGCACTATGGGTAACATGCTATAGGTTTAGCTCTAATCCGATTGTATTAATTAATAAAGTTTATAGTGTCAACCTAAACCAATGTAGAACTCAAATGGTCAATCCGAACCCTATATTTGCATGCGGAGTTCGGGTTGGTCCTCAAATCATAATCCAATTAGTCAGGTTGGGTTAGGTATATGTTGGATAGGTGGGTTAAATAGCGAGAATGGAAGCAACCCTAACTCGACCTATTTGTTAATTGGATCGAAAATGCCCACCAAACGCGATCCAAAAATAAAAGGTTCAACTTGAACCCTGAATCATTTGGTCGGTTTCTGTTGGGTTGGTGGGTTGGGTAAAAAAATTGGACCTTCATATGGTCCAATCCATGGGACCCTGTTTAGTCTAGGGCGCTTATGTGTGTGGATGGTTTGAAATGGTGATGAGTTGGCCAAGCATTGAATCACGAGGTGTATGTATCGGAACAATTATGAATTATATATTATTTATATATGCACAGATAAGTCTGGTACTCAGGCCTTCTTTTGGCACTCAAAGCCTGAACCTAAATCCAACTTAAATTCCCTGCAATTTCGAGATTTAGGCTTGAACAGACAAAAATTCAGGCAGTCCACTAGTAGGCTAGTAGCTCAATTGGTGAGGAACTACCCTTCCACATAAACAACATGGAATATATTTATCTCTGCAATAATGTTGATGGACTCTGGTGAGTGGGTGCAATTACTTACCCTAAAAAAATTCACTTGGATGGGTTTATGGGTTCTGTAGGGGGTGCTTCCCCCCACAGGGGTATAGGCTGGAGCCGAGGGCCCCGGGCCTATTGTGTACACTTCGGGAGACGAGGCTCCGTAATCATGCATTTGTCCCAGGGTGGATTTTTCCAGCCCCAGGGGGGTAAGTCCGTTAAATCTCTTATTCAAGAGGTTGCGGGATCGACTCCTGGGAAGGCCCGGGGGGGGGTAAGTCCGTTAAATCTCTTATTCAAGAGGTTGCGGGATCGACTCCTGGGAAGGCCCCTGGGGCTGGAAAAATCCACCCTAGGATAAATGCATGATTACGGAGCCTCTTCTCCCGAAGTGTACACAATAGGCCCGGCCTTTTTGTAGGGGGTGCTTCCCCCCACACGGGTATAGGCTGGAGCCGAGGGCCCCGGGCCTATTGTGTACACTTCGGGAGACGAGGCTCCGTAATCATGCATGTGTCCCAGGGTGGATTTTTCCAGCCCCTCCCCAGGAGTCGATCCCGCAACCTCTTGAATAAGAGATTTAACGGACTTACCCTGGTACCACTTGAGCTAGTACCTTGTCTCCCGAAGTGTACACAATAGGCCCGGGGCCCTCGGCTCCGGCCTATACCCCTTGGGGGGAAGCACCCCCTACAGGTTCATTGGGTTTCAGTCTCACACATGTTTATCTAGAGAACCTCGAACCTTCCATGCAAAACTGTAGAGGATCTGGATTCTTTGCATGTTGGTGGTGAGTGGTACATGATAACATCATGGACCAAATTGTTATTAAATATGTGGGCATATATGGTATGGTGCGCAGAAAGATTCAACCAAATTTAAGAGATTCCATATATGTAATTGCAGTTTCATTCCACCAATTTTGGCGTTTCCATATGTGTAATTGCATGTTTCATCTGACATTAAAGCAGGAAAAATATAAATATCAGGGCATGCAGTCATTATTTTCATAAGGTTTTACAGGAGCTAGAGTCACTTGATCCATGCCATCCATTTTAATATTGAGGTGATTTACATATTTTTCATGAGAGCTCTTCGTTCCACAATGTGCAAACTTAGTATTGCAGCAGGGATTAGAAGATTGATAAAGAGAGTTTTCCACTGCTCCCTTTTCTCACACACTGGTATTTTTGTTTCTTCTTCTTTCTTTTTATCTTTCTTTCTTTTCTTTCCTTGGTTGCTCTATTTATGGCTCTAAATTAATAGGGCGTAACCCTTGTGAGAATTGGAAAATTTTACCAACTTTTGAGCTTTTTTTTGCAGATTGCCAATCCATCTCCATGGATTTAGAAGCCTCAACAACTCGAAGGAGGGATATAGATACAAATTTCATACCCTCAAGGCAGCGAGCTTGGGCCATGACTAACTACAATGACGACCTGAAGGCCTGGCCCACAACCCAGTACCATGTTAGTGGATTTGTTCCTTGTTCAAATCCTACCCATGAAACTGTACTACCCGAGAACGATGATAACTTAATTGTATTTAGGATCGAGGAGGATGGATCTTTATGCATTGAGAATTTGAGAGAAGAGAGTGGAAAAAATAATGAGCCTAGTAAGGTGAGAACAAGCAATGAGCCTTGGCATGGGCCTGGGCCTGGGCCTGGGCCTGAAGACGTCGTTGAAGGTCGTGGAGAGGCCAGTTTTTCATATTTAGCTTTTGATCGATCCGAGTCCGTCCCAATTTCTGGTATTGCTAGTACTAATGGTAATCGTAACTCTTTCGCTTTTCCTCTAGAGATGATTACAAGATAATTACATTGGTATAATGTAACTCTTGGGCTTTAGCAAGACGAAAAAATCACTTTTATACAGTGAAACTTTTAGCGGTTAATCTATTTTCTTGGAATTCATATATTTTTTACTCTTATTTCTTAAATTTTGTATTGTCATTATTACCTCAGAATTAGTATAGAAAATCCTTATTTTCATGTTTGTGTACATATGGAAGGATGGGTTTGTTTCCATTTCCAATGTTCTTTGTGGCTTGTTAGTTGCTTAATGTGGTGGACGCCTGTCTTTGGATAGGTTTGTTGGAAATAAACGGTGGAAAGTAGAAAATACTTATCTGATTTTGGTGAGTCAGGAGTTTATATATGTGTGTGAACTAGAGATGTCAAATAGGCCGGCCCGGCCTGGCCCGCTAGTCAACGGGCCGTGGCACGGCACGGCCCATGACGCGGGCCGTGGTGGGCCAAGCCTTGCTGGCCCGCTGGTCCGTTTGGCACGGCCCGCCTGGCCCGCAAAAAAAACTATTTTTTTATATATATATTTTTTAATTTATAAAAATCTAATTCCCAGACAACCAACAACCCTAAGCATTTTCTAATAAAAAAAAAACACTTACATAACTTGGTAAGGTAGGACTTTAAGCATTCCTCCTTGCTGCAGCGGGAAAAAATATGCTCTAGCCAAACCAAAAATGATGAACAATTCCCAACATAACCAATTGAAGAAGAAATCCAACAAGATTTTGCAAAATCACAATCCACCAAAGCATGAGTGACAGTCTCATTATAAGCATTACATAGGCCAGTTTGGCACTTTACTTTTAAAATCAAGTGGAGTGAAGTGAAATAAAAAGTATGAATAAAAAATGTAGTGGGTTATGATGGTATTTTATTTTTAGTTGTTGGGAATAGAATATTGTTGACTTTTGGTATGGGAAATGGAGTTTTTTTGTCTTTTAGTGAGTAATTGTTGTTGCTTTTTGACTTTTTGTTGGAAAAATTGGAGAGAGTATGATAAAATATAAGTGATTTTTTGACATTACTCTACTTGACTTTACAAGTAGAAATACCAACTGTTCTTTGAATAAGATTATCAGTTGTAGGCAAGACATTCATCGCTGCTCTCCAAATAAGATTCTTCACTTTACCCGACACCTCCAATTTCTACATCCTTCTCCATATGCAACTGGGAGATATATCAGTCATGTTAGACTGCATTTTATAACAACTACGGACAGAGTAAGAACCACGAGGGTCAGTCAACCAATACCAAACATCGCTATCTCTACGATTACTGAGGGGAATTTGCATAATAAGGTCCTTATCCCTAGTGTCAAAAATGCCAGCCACAACATCATAATCCCACCTTCGCTGATCAGACACCATTAGACTACTAACCGGAGCTGTTGCGATATCCTCATTCAAAGTAGTGGTAATGAATCCATTGTCCATATCAGGGAGCCATGGGTCCTTACCAATTAAAATATGTTGCCCACTTCCAATTTGGATTATGCTACCTTGAATAACCACATGCTTCGCTACCATGATAGAACGCCAAACATAGCTAGGATTGTAACCCAAACTAGCTTCAACAAAAGAAGTTCTTGGAAAGTAGCGAGCCTTGAACACTTTGGCAACAAGTGAGTCCGGATTCGTTAGAAGTCTCCAACCTTGTTTGCCCAACATTGCAATATTGAAGGCATGTAATTGTTTAAATTCACCCCATTGCGCTTGTTTCCCCACCAAAAAGAGTTCATCATAATTTCCAGTTCTCTACACAAATCAAGTGGTAGAAGATAAACGTTCATAGCATAGTTGGGCATCGCTTGGGCCACCGTTTTCAGCAAAATTTCTTTCCTTGCTCTAGAAAGCATCATTTTATTCCATCCTTGTAATCTCTTCCAAACTTTATCTCTAATAAAGATAAACACATCTTTCTTCCTCCTACCAACAAAAGACGGCAGACCAAGGTAGGCACCATGATTCGTAGTACCATTAACATCAAGAATTCCACAAATCTGACTTGCAACAGTCGCACTCACATTGGCACTAAAAGAGAATGAGGACTTGTTGAAATAAACCATTTGCCCTGAAGCACGTCCACAGGGCCGGCCCCGACGTTTAGGGGGCCCAAGGCGACCTCTAAAAAATGGGGCCCTTATATAATTATTTAAAAAAAAAATTAATTCATTACAATTTTCTAACAAAAAATTGATATTTTTTATTACAAAAAAGTGCTGCATCTAGATAAGTTTAGGATTGCCTACATACCGAGGGAGGCTATATTTAATCCCAAGGATCAAGCACAATGTAGTTCTCTTAAACTACCCACCCTGGCCAAAAGCCTACAATTCACACACCAACATTCCCTTCCAAAAAACAAGGCTAATAAACCTAGAACAAAAAAATAAAAAAGTATTACTGAAAACAATATCTTCTCGCATTTTTAGCTGCAAAGTCACTAATCAAACTTGTATAATCAAGTTTTTCTACCATATTTTTTTCAATTGATATCATAGCTAACCCATTCAACCTTTCTTGTGACATAGTCGACTGAAGGTAATTTTTTATGAACTTCAACTTTGAAATGCTTCTTTCTCCAGAGGCAACAGTAACCAGTATGGTCAACAAAATTCTATAAGCTATCTATGCATTTGAAAAAAAAATTGATTTAAAAAATATACAAATGACATTCTAAATTTCATATAACTAATTCTAATTTAGAAACAAAAGGACACAAATTTTTTTTATAAAAATAAATTTAGTTAATGAAACCAAAATAAAAAAATTTTAATCAAACTGTAAAAGAAAGGAATCGATGCAGAGAAAATTAAAAAACTAAAAATTATGATATCAGATTTGCGATTTACAAATAACTGTTTTTAAGTTTAAAAAAAGAATAAAAAAAAATTTACTTTACCGGAGAGGAGAACCGGCGCAGCAGCACAGCACACACCATTCCAAAAGAAAAGCCCTAGACTCTTTTCTGATGCTCACGAGAAATGAGGAAAGCTGAAAAGTTTGGTGGTCTTATCTTTTGGTTGTGGGCCCATGTTTGACTTTTAAAGTCTTATCTTATGGTGGTATGGTGGTGGGCCTTAAGTTTGACTTTTTAAATAATGGTTATTTTAAATAAGGTGGGCTTTAAATTTGGGCCTTTTAATTTATTTATCGGGCTAAATACTTACACACATGTATTATTAATTTGAGCCTTTCAATTTACATATTAGACTAAATATTTACACATATATACAAATATATAAAAAAATACGGGGCCCTAAAATTTTGTAATTATTGGGGGCCCAAGGCGGCGGCCTCTCCCGCCTGCCCCTTGGGCCGGCCCTGCACGTCCATAAACCGCCAGCATATCATTCACTAAACAAGCTTCTTGCTGATTTGCTTTAAAAAATAAAAAACAATCATCAGCAAAGAACAAATGGGTCACAGCTGGAGCACCCCTTGCAACTCTCGCACCATGAATCAAACCAGCCCTCTCTTTCTTTCTAATTAGAGAACTCAAACCTTCCGCACATAAAATGAACAAGTACGGCGACAAAGGGTCACCTTGGCGCAGGCCCCTAGTAGGAATAATTGGACCCACCTCCTTGCCATCACGAATCACACTATAACTGACCGTAGACACACATAGCATGATCAGCTCAACCCACTTAGCATCAAACCCCAGTTTTAACATCATGGATTTAAGAAAATCCCATTCAATTTGGTCATATGCTTTAGACATATCTATTTTAAGTGCAGCCACCCCACTCTTGCCTTTCCTCTTTCTCTTTAAGAAGTGCATAATCTCTGCTGAAATAAGAATATTATCTATAATAGCACGTCACTTTTAACTAAATATGAATTGATCATATATATAAGAGGGGTTTTTACCGAAAAATACACATTATGTGGTCACTACACCGAATAGTGAATATTAGGCAAACATGCACCTAACAGGGAATCCGTATAGGGTTTTTAACTTTTTTTACCCTTTTTCTCGGTGGTCGAATTCGACTTTCAATTTCAGCGCTAAAGGTCGAATTCGACTGTTAGATATAATTCATTATATATCCAATCCCTTCATCCGTTCGTGCCATACCCTTACGAATCGTATTGTAGAAGATGGAAAGCTGCGTTAGAGGCATTCTTTGTCTTCTTCCACCTCCCTTGGACATCTTCCACCCTTCAAAGGTCAAGCTTCAGATCTCTAATTTGGTTTTTATACAAAAGACCTTGCAAAACTAATAAATGGAAGGAACCCAATTGCTTCAAACAGCGAAAGCTTATGTTTTTATATGAAGAAATCGTGGGAAACCACGTAGAAATAGAGAGAGGAAACATGTTTTCGAGAAGGAAAGTGGAGGAAAGATTTGAATTTTAAAGAAGAGAGAATCAATAAAGAGGAACAAGTGCCGACGTGTTTAGAGATGGAGATGCATTTTAATGGCAGAAATGAAGGATGTGAAAGGGATACGAAGACAAAACGTGGGATTTTTTTTATTGGGTGTGAAACGAATCCATGGAGACAGAGAGAGGGTCAAAGCTTATTCTTTCCAGGAGACTTCATGTCCGAACCCTCCCTCTATCTCTTCTATGTTGACAAGCTCACTCTCTCTCTCTCTTCTTCTTCTTCTTATTCTTCCCCTCTATCTTCCCAAATCCAGAAACCAGACAAAAGTTAAAATTTTTATTTTTATCTCCTACTTCATTTGGATGATTGGATCCAACACCACATTTTTATCTCTCTCTCTCTCTTCTTCTTCTTCCCCTCTCTCTCTCTTTGTCTGCTTCCACCTCCCTTGCGCAGCGCCTGGGATGAGAGATGGAGGAGAGGAAAACCTAGAAGTCGCGGTCGACGGGTTAAAGTTTTCTTTTCTGAAAATGAGGATTTTGAAAAGGGGGAAGTAAACAAGTCAGGGTCGAATTCGACCTTAAATGCTGAAACTGAAGGTCAATCGAGGTGTATTGTTCTTAGCAGAAGTACACCATATGTGGTCGAATTCGACCTCCAATATGCAAATGAAGGTCGAATTCGACCACCAATGTCAGCGCTAAAGGTCGAATTCGACGCTGAGATAGAAAGTGGCCTTAATACATTTTAGTTCTCTGCGTCGAATTCGACATTGTAAAAAACACCCCGAAGGTTGCATTCGACCGAAAATGTACATGAATTCGACCTGCGCTGGTGGCTGTAAGGAACTGTAGCTATGAGTTTTAGAAGGGTTTCAGTCCCTTTAATTTTTTCACTAAGTTCTCGGCCCTATTGACTGTTGTTTCATCCATCAGAGACTTTTTCCTAGCATTGAGCCATGTAACTCCAGCAGTGGCATTGTCACGATGATCATCATCAACGACAACTTTGTGGCCACTGAATTGCAAGTCTGTCGTTTTAGATGCTCAAAAAATTGACTCAACTCAAAAATGCCCCACTCAATAGAGTAAAAAAAAAATGGGGGGGGGGGGGGGGGTGTTCTTAATTGGTAAAAGTGAGAACCCAGGATAACTTTTAGTTTCAATAACCAAAATACCAAAGGTATCACAACCTCTTGCAAGAACAAAAATTGATAAGTTATCTCACCTTAGGGGTCAGGTGAGCTACATAGCTTGTGTGATATACTATATTGTGAGCAACAACCCATGCACATTCACCACCTAATTTGACACTCATCATGGACAATACTCACTGTTGGATTTTACATTCATTTTTTTCTAATCAATTCCATGCCCTTCATCACGATCCCTCTCAAATGCAATCTCCATCTTGTCACTTGTTAGGCTCTGCAATTGCTCTTCCACTTCATGCCTTAATCTTGTAAAAATTTCCATTTCTGACTCAACCGCAGCCTGCCCTTGCATAAGAGCATTATTCTCTTCATTTCTCTCGGCTCTTAACCTTTCGAGTTCCAACTTTGCTTCTGCAGCTAATTTTTCCAGATAATCTATCTTTTCCTTTTTTGCAGCAAGCTCTTTCTCAAAACCAATGTTGAGGTCATTCTCAACTTGAGCTACAAGATCTGTATGAGCCGCAACAGCAGTTTCAGCCATTCATGTACATTTTCGGTCGAATGCGACCTTCGGGTGTTTCTTACAAGGTTGAATTCGATGCAGAGAACTAAAATGTATTAAGGTCACTTTCTATCTTAGCGTCGAATTCGACCTTCAGCGCTGAAATTGAAGTTCAACCGAAAAAATGGTAAAAAAATTAGAAATCATGTACGGATTCCCTGTTAGGTGCATGTTTGCCTAATGTTCACCGTTCGGTGTACTGACCACATAAAGTGTATTTTTCTGTAAAAACCCCTATATAAGATCATCTTGTTTATGAGAAATAATAAAAGAATTTATGAACATCTGCAACTCCTGCTGAAACCATCTTTATTTGAACAAATGAGCACCCAGAAAAATACAAGGACAAGTTCTCTATCTATATAGCTTAAGGGAAGGCCAAGAAGTCTATTGCACATATTTGTTATTACATGTATGAGTATATACTTGATGCAAGTTGGTAAATAGGGCTGTTTGATGTTTTCAATATCAGTAGAGAACTTGTGGATTTGTCATTTGAGGCTTTCTTCCAGCAGCTTTTGTCTCCTTGTCATTTTGGGATGTGAGAAAAATTTATCTTGGAACCAAAAAGCAGGCTCCACTCCAGTGGAGGAACCAAGCATAGCCCAACACATCATTTTGTGAGGAGAAACCTGATGGGGGTCAAAGGCAACTTCAGCTATTGTTTGTGAGAAAAGAGGGCCCATATCCACACAATGAGGCCAATATTGTGTAATTCTGCCGAGCTTAAAAAGTTGTGATCCTTTTACTTAATAGGGCATAGCAGAGTTCTGAGTTTGTATCTATCTTAAGAAGAGCCTTGGTTCTGGAAAGAGAAATGGATGACAGCTCTCTTCATGAGTGTTTGTATTCTTTAATTTCTATACATTGATCACTTAGTGTTGACTCCATTGGTGATGACACTCCATGTATTGGAGAAGATCTAAAGTTTGGGGTTGGGTATTGATCATCCCAGCACCTCTAGCTGCTTCTATCAAATTTGGTGTCACAAGTTGTCTCGATCAAAACTGAAAAAGAGGCCCCTGAGGCCTAAGTACGCAAAAAAAAAAAATCCTGGTAGATCATATCTGGGACCTTTAAAAGCTCCATACTACCTTTCAGCAAAAGAAAAATAAAATAAATAAATTTCCATCTACAAATAGCCACAGCTTCTTTCAAGAACAAAAGGGTACGCTTGTGCAGCAGCTAATCCGCCAAAAAAAAAAAAAAGAAAAAAGAAAAGCAGATTAAGGACTCCATTTTCTGCACCTAACTTTTTAGGGCTGGTTTAAGGTATGAGATTTAACCCCATTTTCAATATCCAAGAGAAAAAAAAAAAAAAGAACAAAAGAAAGAGAGGGCTTATTTGAAAATACAATAATTAGAATCCATCCATTTAAGAGAAATGTTATAGGACAGTCAGTGGCTAATGGGGGCAGAACAGAAACGACTTTCACCATTCATGACCAGACCAGTGGCCTTATCTACACAAACACGAGTGTTCGTGGCCTGCTCCATCTCAACTAGAAAAGTTGCCTTATACACAACAGAGCTTATGGTACAAATTGAATAAAAAATGTTCCAATCAATAATTATAACTAAATACAGATCTAATGCACAACAGTAGTAGAGACTATGCAAATATTTGCTGAATTACAGTTTCTGCATTACCATTGTACTGCATAAGAAGATGGATAGCATCGGCCCTTGGCAAGGCAAGGAACTCCTGAAATCATCAAAGAACAGAAGCCTTGAGATTAAGAGGTTCAGAGACCAAAACCATGATCATGAAGATAGTAGAAAATATGACAAACACACAGTAAAATTGTAAAGAAAGAATACTATATTACAGTCCTATAGTTGTCTGCAAACAGCTAGGGATGCAAAACTGAAGATACACTCCACAAAAAATGATGCATTGCAATGTACAATGTAAAAATCAAAATAGAGCAAAGCACGTAAAGTATGAGAAAAATGCATCTACGTATCTTTGCACAAATCATGTCAAACCAATATAATAATGTTTATGTTTTGGTACAACCAACCAACCATGGAGACACAAATAAATGTAGTCAAAACATGCATCAGATAAATATACAAATTCCTTTTCATTGCAGGTACATAGTGCATGGCAGAGGACAACATCATAATTATTTTCATAATGGAGCCAAACACAATAAACCATTACCCAGTAAAAGAAATTAAATGAAATACCAATTAGAAAGTTGTGCATTCAGCCAAAGGAAAGATGGAAAAAAACAGTAAATTTCCTTTTCAGTTTTGGTGAACATGGCCCTTCACGGTTGTCCAAATCTTGGAGAGGACTTAAGACAGGGCAGCCCCCTTGTCATGGAAGTTTTAGGAACTTTTCTTTTAGAAAACAAGGAGTTGGAGTTCACCGGGGATTTTGATGTGGCTTAAGTTTGCAGATGGCACTATTTTGTTTAGTTCTAGAAATTAGGAAGAGATCGTTGCACTAAAAAGAATTTTGAGATGTTATCAGGTTTCTCTTTTTTTTTTGGTGACTTGTATTAATCATAAGCTTAACAGTACAAATGCTATACTTAAAAAGCGAAGAAAAAACAAAAAACACAGCCACCAAATCAATAAAATTTTTTTTTTAAAGGTACAGAGGCAACAGAAAGCCAACAGCAAAGGAATACAACGCAAAGATCCCAAAAGCAGCCATAACAGGGCTAGAACTAAGAGTAGGCCACCTCCCTCCAACTGGTAAGATGACATGAGTGGAGACTCCCCAAAACTTCAGAAGGGCAGAAATCCAAGATGCCTCTTTGAATTTAGATCTAGCAATTACATTAGCAGAAGATGACAATTTTCCATCAAGACATCTCATATTCATCTCCTCCCAAATGGACCAAATGATTGCAAAGAACAACATCTGTCACTAAATCTTTCCTCTCACAGACCCTACCACAAACTTCTAGGCTTCAAAGAGATCACAAATGGACTGAGGATTCGCCCAACAATAACCAAAATATCTGAGGAATAAATTACAAATCTCGAGCCACCATAAAATCGAGCAATTGATGAACCAACCCTTTTTTCTTCTATTTAAAGAAATTCATCATCCCTTATGAACTTTATATTGGCTGGACATAAGTACCCATAAATTAAAACAAGAGAAATTATTGTAAACATGAACCGGGTGTACGAACAAGTAGGTCACAATATGAAATACTATAGAAAAATGACAGTAAAGAAAGCAAAGACACAACTCACCATAACTTTGAGTATTGCAGTTTCATCACAGATGATATCTCTAGATGAAACTGGGGTCGGACTGTTACCATCTTCAGGCATCCGGCTGCTAGAAGATATGGTAATTTGTGAAGATCCCGGTGTTGAAGCATCTGCATATGTCTTGGATGCAGCATCCCCCAATAAGGGCATATCTATTTCCTTCAAACAGTCTATCTTGAGGAGTCCTTCAAACCGGTCTTTACACATTTGAAGTTTAAACCACTCATTATGCGTATGGATTGTCGCCCGCATTATCTTCATCAACTGAGGTTCTTCTACACCAAGCCTCCTACCCATTGCTACCTGCATCAGATCAGTACACCGTGAATTCCATAGAAGTTTCATGTCAACAGTTAAACACAATAAATAGAGTATAACCCTTCTAATTTTAGAAAGGATAAAATTGCAGTAAATTTCATGCAATGCAGTAACAATGAAGAGAGGATAAATACACCACCAAGATGGTAAAAAACTAAAAATATTTGTGTAGCAACATCTAACCAACCCTGTGTTATTTGAGTTAATAAAATAAAGGCAGATACAAACAGTGCTAGATTTGGATTGTGTGGCTATAGGCATATACAAAAAAATCTATTTTTCCATTATTTTGGGTATTTAGCATTCTCATAATTTGTTTAAGACCAGAAAGACACGAATTGTAGGACACTGTTATTTTACTATTTTTTTTTTCAAACTGTATGGTTCCTCCATACTAGAGCCAAATATAAGAGATACATTGATGCAGGACAGACCCATGGTCTCCATGGGTCAACCAGTCCTTTTGGACCCAGCCCAGTCCATAGGCCCATTAATTTAATTTGTTTTATTTCTTTTAATTATTTGGAGTTTTATTGAGTCATGCAAGTAGGGTCCATAGGTTATATTTAAGTGTTTTAATCTTGATCCTTAACTGTTTCTTTGGTTGAGATTAATTTTACTATCTCCTTTATTATATAAAGCAATGTAAAGTCTCCTTGGCTATTTAGATTATGATTAATGAAAAAAAAGTTTTGAGTGCAATTGCTCTATTCATCTCTCTCCTTGACAGGATTGGCGCAAAGCAATAGGCATGAAGCCTGAGAACTCTGGGTGGAAGCCCCTTATTCCCAATTTCTTCCATCTCTTTCCTGCCCAACATGCATCTCGTACACCATTCCGAATCATACATGCCTTGAAGGCTATGACGCAACAGCCCAAAACACAAAAATAAATCAATTTAAAGACACCACTCCTACCAAGATTTCCAAAGTTCCAAAGCACAAACATAAAAAAAAATGAAAAAAAAAAAAAAAGAGCAAGAAAGAAAAGCCCTTAGGTCAAGCACCCATGCAATTTTTTGCACAGGCGCTCAATGCTATGCTAATTGGAGTATATTAAAATATGGGCCTTTCTTTCCAACCAAAGAGACCAAAAGACAGCAACCAAGGAACAATCCCGAAGTCATCTTTCCCTCTAACTAATAAAATCAAAATGCTCACGCTAGCGTCTCCACTACTATTTCTGCCCACACCAATTAAACTCGAAAAAAAAAATGGTGAAAATAATCCCAAACAGTTAAACATGAAGGAACGATGGAAAAAGATGCGATGGACATTCTTCACATTCTGTAAGCAAAGACTGCACACAAAACAATAATCATCTTTTGGTGCTGCAGATGACTAGCTCAAAGATTGTATAGTTCCAGTGTGAAGATGATTAATGATATTTTGAAGATATGTGGACCTAAAATAACGTCTAAAACACAGTATCTTGAGTATTATTGATGCAGTCTTTGACAGCATCCCTGGAATAGACGCCCAACAGAAGTAACTATGAAAAAAGGTGCAAGTGTAAAAGAGAAAGAAGCAAGGAGTCATGCATCATAATGGGCAAGCACCAAAAAAAGAAAAGAAGGCAGACTGCAAACTAAAATTTGCCTCATGGAATTTAAGTACTCTGACGGGGAAGAGATTGGATTGGCAGACATTATGAAAAAGATGCGGATAAACAAGATTTTCTTACAACAGACCAACTGAAAGGGAAAGAAGGCCAGGGACCTCTAAAAGGGTTTAGGATGTGTTTGGTTGGACTTCTTAAAATTCAAAGGTGCTTTTTCAAATACAGTTTTAAGAACCTACTTATGCAGAGTAACTTTTTAGCAGAACTAAGTAGTTCACTTAGTGCATGTTTTGAGCTTACCTTTTTTTTTGTTTTTTCTGTAAAAGCACCCGAGGCTGTTTGGTTAAACATAAAAAGTAAATGAACTTCAGCAAAGAGTAATATTTGAAAAAATTTCTTACAACAGACCAACTGAAAGGGAAAGAAGGCTAGGGACCTCTAAAAGGGTTTAGGATGTGTTTGGTTGGACTTCTTAAAATTCAAAGGTGATTTTTCAAATATAGTTTTAAGAACCTACTTATGCAGAGTAACTTTTTAGCAGAACTAAGTAGTTCACAATTCACATAGTGCATGTTTTGAGCTTACCTTTTTTTTTAACTGTAAAAGCACCCGAGGCTGTTTGGTTAAACATAAAAAGTAAAAGAACTTCAGCAAAGAGTAATATATTAAAAGTTTTATAAGAAAATATAAATAAAATAGTGGGTAAATAAAATGGCCACAAGTAATGTCTCCTATGTGGGTTCCAACTTCCAACCAAAACAACTTGAGGATTTGCCAAAAATTACTTTTAAAGCAACACATGATAATACATGTTTTACCAAAGAAAGAAGAAAAAAAGATACAAATTTGATACATGAAGATATGCATGATTTCTCAAAAAAAAAAAAAAAAGGTTAAGATAGACCAACATGAATTTATTATACTATTCTTTTCTTTTCTTTTTGGGTATATTTGACTGTGTTTGCATATCGAAACATCTTTTTGAGTAGTATGTCACTTTTCAGCATAACCAGAAATTTAAAATATAATTATCAATTTGTAACTTTGTAAAGAAATCAGTATAACAAAAAAAAGAAAAAAGAATCCTCTTTGTCAATTTGCCCAGTAATCAATTCATTGGCATTCAAAACTTCATTAAACAAACTCACATAGCAATATAGACAATCAAGCTGTACAAGGCCCACTTGGGCCCACCTTAGATCAAAGCAGCATCTTTCACACTTTTCCACCCATGATCTGGCACCATTTCCAATGTTATGCCCATCGAAGCTTTACTCGCCATTGGATTGAATATCAAAGAAATCTATAGTTTAAAGACACATTGAACTTTAGGCTGTTAAATCAAGGGCTAGGATAATCTAGTGGGGCTGGTTTTTTGCTTGACCCTTATCCGTGCAAGAGATCTTTCCTTATGAATATGACCTACCCTAGTGATAGGAATGCATCCAACTGGGCCCCACGAGCTGGAGCATATAAGCATTAGCATACAATTTGCTCACTTTGGATGCTACCTGCAAAAGCAAGGGAGGTGCTTTTCCACAGGGTGGGTGTGACCATTTTTCATCTAAAAGTGCTTTTACTGCTGTTCCTTCTTATAAAATTCTTTTAAAAAAAAAGTGTATTAACCAAACATGGGGATATTACACTTTTCAAAAGCCAAAAGCCTCTAAAGTGCTTTTAAAAAGTGCAACCAAACACATCCTCAAGCATTTCTATTCAGGAAAAAGAACTGAGGTAGACACCGTAGTCAACGGGGCGAAAAAAAAGGGTAAGATTTTATAAACCAAGAGGAGGAGAAAACGGAGAAGAAGAATGATAGTCATAATAGTTAAGATGGCAGTAGAAACAAAAATCTTTTAACATTGCCAGTCCTTAAGAGTTAAGACCAAGTGGAAATTATAAAAACAAGTTTTAGGACTTAACAAAAATGAACTAGTACAAGATATGTACCTAGTGGGAAAGTATAGCATTGAGATGTGGACGACCGCTTATGTAAGGAAAGGAAATGAATATGGCTAAGCACAGAATATATATTTTTTAAGAGAGTGTGTATATATATATATATATATATACATATACAGAGAGATGGTATAGGGGAACTTATTTTCAAATTTGCTTTGGCCTTTGATCTTGCAAAAGCTAACACTTACTTTAGGAAGAACAACTTGTGTAATTTAAAAGTAGCTCAGATAGGCTACAAGCACTTAATACTTAGAGAACAGTCAATCCATAAATATTGTGAAATCATCCTAGAGAGAGAGTCTTATACCCCAACATAAGTTATTGTTCTTAGATATTGTTATTAAAAATAGGAAAACAAACATGTAATTGCTTGAAAACAAGGAGTGAATTTAAAGGAGGAAATAATT
The DNA here is from genome assembly GCA_012931725.1 of Litsea cubeba. Lineage (NCBI taxonomy): Eukaryota > Viridiplantae > Streptophyta > Magnoliopsida > Laurales > Lauraceae > Litsea > Litsea cubeba. Next base: position 103,873,781 of record CM022945.1, read on the forward strand.
AAGAGTGCTGAAGAAAGACAGCTGGAACTAAGATATGAATTCTACCAAGTGTTGGATCAAATGACAAGCTGTATTCAAAAGGTTGCAGATAAGGTGCTTGGGGAATTTAGGAGGAAAACAGCTACATATATAAACTGGAATCCAGTTGTCTAAAGGGTTATTGTTGAGAAGAAAACACTATTTAAAGAATGGCAAAAAAAAAAAAGGTACAAGCTAGCAAAATAAAAAATAAAAAATGCTAAAAAGATTCTCGAACAATCAAGAGGATCTTGAGGCTGTAAGATATATAAAAAGATGAAAATGATAAGGTTTTGGTAAAAGAAGAGGTGGTCAAAGATAGAGAGAGAGTCATTGGGGGTATATTCTAATGATCTATTAAATACAGAATATGCAAGTGAAGTAGAACCAAATCAAGGCTTGATCAACAATATATCTTAGGCTAGTAGTCTGGCAGCCCCTGCTAGGATGAAGAATACCAGACCATTAAGACCCGATGGTGGACCTATATATTCATTAATTTTTGTATGAAAAACATATGAACAAGTTGGTTGGCCAAATTGTTCAATAAGATTTTGAGCATTGGAAGAATGTACAAATGAAGAAAGAGAAATATGGTCCCTCTATACAAGAGAGGAAGATTCAAAACAATGCAAACTATAAAGCGCTCTTGACTTATGAACCACATCATAAAACTTCAGAGGGCAAAAAAAAAACAAAGTCCGACAACAGGAATAATCAAGTATTTCCAAAATTTTGGTTTATGCCAGAAAGACTCACTGCAGAAGCCATTTCAAAATAACGAAGAGTTGGCTTTAAAGATTGTCCTTCAAGAAGCTTGTCATCTTAATGTCCAGCAGATCCTGATAGAAGAATAGGATTCCTTTTGTGCTATTTGTTGGAATTCTGGTCATAATAAGGCCCCATGGGAGGTTGCTAATCTGTCGGAAGAAGTGGCGAACTTAGCTTGGAATCAAGGAGAAAAACAACAAAGAGTTTGAGTTGGATATAGCAAATAGGAACAACACTGAGTGGGCTAAATGGAGACAAGTTGGTGGAGCATCATGTAATAGTCGAGTTCCACAATGATTGATGGGCATTTTTATAGAACAGTGATACCTACATTGTTGTATGGAGCGGTAATAAAGATATGGGGAGCATGAGGTCACAAGAAAGTGCTAAATACTAAATGGGTATGGGAAACTTATGGCAGAGGCGATAAAAGATAAAATCCCATTTAAGATGGTTTCAGAACATAACGCAAGGCTAGAAACAGCTCCTGTAAGAAAACTTAAGGGTTACAAGTTCAAGGGAGTAGGAGAAGAGGGAAGAGAACTAAAGACCTTGAGTAAAGGATGAAAGACATGTTAGGGTGTGGAGGTATTGAAATTATGGCTGCAAACACAGAAGTAGAAAAGTAGAACTCATCAAGGCAACCCTGGAGGAAACGGAAAAGACTACAATACGAGTACAACCATAATGAATCCGCAATGGAAAAGTTGGACTAGTTTGAGGGTAGCACAATCATTATCAGAGCTTAATAAATATTGGCTAAACTACCCTCTTTCTTGTTTTTCTATAAATGGTGGTTCCCCTTATTCCTGACGTGCTCCTTTAAGAAGAGCAAGGTGGGTCTTTAAAAAACCCTCTGTATGGTATTATGACTACTAACTTTCCTCAATATCACCATCTGATCTATTAGTTGCCAAAAAACCATAACTTCTGGTTATTAGAGTTTATAACTCTTCTTTGTATTTTGGATGTTGGAGTACCAATCTGGTCACCTACCCAGACGGCCAGACCTAGGATTGCAACACTTTCTAGCAGGGTAACATTGACAAGACAAGCAATTTCCTAAATCAAGGATGACGTAGTAATGGGCATCCATTTATAGCATTCTGTTTAGATTTAGTCTTTAGATATTTGCCCGACATGTTCTACTCATGCAATATTTCCCTTTAAAACGTTTTTCAGCAATATCTTCTTAACAAAATCATTAGGAGTTCAAAAATAACAAGCCAGATACAACAAGAACTAGTTAAGCATGGTATTCAAGTATCTCCAGACCATATTGTGTCCAACTGAGCGTATACAACACTTGGGTATTATAGCTAAGAAACGTATGTCGGTCCGAGGTGGAAGACTGTGTCTGGCAAATGAAATTATACTGCGGAACCAACAAGCAATCTCAACAACAAAGTATGAGAGTACCTGGAGGGAAGTAGCAAGAACAGATATGGGTATGCCTTTGGCTAGTGCATCTTCATTAGGCCTAAGCAAAGCCAATAGAGTCTCTTTTAGAGGCTTCAGTAAAGATGGATTGCTAGCAGCGAGAGGGCCTAAATGAGAACATGCAACCTTTAGAGCTCCAGCATGATCACCGGAATTGACGAGTTTAAGAAATTCAACCTGACAACAGCAGCATTGTCAGAACCTGAAAGATTCAACCAACTATTCTGTAACGAGAACTTAAGTCCTATTAAGTAGTGTTTTCTTAATCAATAAGGAGCACTGTTATCTGATAAGCACCCCGCAACATAAAGAGGAAAAAAAACCCGCAATAAGCCAATCACATATCATTGCTTAGAAACTTTTTGAGGACATAAAAATTGCAATAATAACCTGTTTAAGCTGGAATAAAAGAGAAGGATTTTGGACAAAAAAACTAGGATCCATCGCATTGACTTCCTCCACAACCTCTGCAGCCATTCCCTTACTAGCTAATTCCCTCATTTCAAGAACAATCTCATACTTATGATCCTCGACATTCTCAACATTCTCTAGGGCTGAATGCTTTATGGAAACCTGCGAAAGAGAAGATTCAGTTTTTTTTTATTTCGTATTTGGTAGAACTATCATCCGAACTAAAATTAGCCAGTGCAAAATTGGCGTACCTGCTCTTCCTCCAATGTATTTCCACCCAAATCAAGTGCTGACGCTGCAACTTCTTGCCTACAAATTTCAACAGAGGGGGCATCGACAATAGTTTCCAGCCTTTCAGTTCTCCCTCTCCATCTCTTGCGTCTAATTCTTTCACCAGTCGCACGACTTCTGCTCCTTGGTAACCTTCTGCCCCTATTTCCGGACATGTGCGTTCCACTGGTGCTGCAGTCATCACGGTTGCCAGTTGCCTCATGTGAAAATCTCAGTTCAACATCAGGACCTTGTGTGCTTGCAGCATCTGTTGTAAATTCTAGACCACCTTGAACATCAACATTGCTAACAGAGGTTTCACCATCTGAGTGTTTACTGGTTTCAAAATCCATGTCGATAGAAGAACAATCTCTAGAAGAGCTACATCCTTGATCTGTCTGATATGTTTTTGATGATAGACTAGGGCTTTGAATAACTGGAACAATCAGAACATAATTTTTATAACAAAAAAACTAGCACTGGTTTAAAAAAAAAAAAAAAAACATCTTGCATGTAGTAACAAAAATATGTATATATAATTCACCTGGTACTTGTGCAACGCCGACATCCACAATTCCCCTATAGACACAGTACTCATGAACAAGCTCATCAAGCATTGCAACATCCAGTTTCTTTCGGCACAATTCATTCTGGGACATAAGCATCATAAACTAAAGATAAGGCTGGAAAAACTAATCCATTTACCCAGTGGCATTGATAAAATAAAGTCAGCAAAAATAAATTTCAAGAACTCAAAATGACAAAAATGAAATTCCACATTATATAGTTGAAGTCTATAAATTATTAATTAAATATATATTATCATAAAAAGATTAAATAGCTAAATAGAAGAGCATATTACCGATTTTGTTAACACAACCTCATGTACAAAAAAACATTTACATTTTCATTGGCTTCAAGTAGAAGTAACTGTGAATATATTTTATATAAGGATCATGCGAGCAATGTCATTTGAATTATTAGAATAAATCATCTAATAATAAGATATATCCACCCAGGAAACACTCATGTTGGACATGCTAATAAGTCATGAAAAATTGAAAAGTAACCTGGAATGCCTGAAAAAGATCTCCTTTAGCAAATCTCAAGCTATCAACAGCACCTTGTCTCGTTAGCTCCACAGCATGTGCAAGAGCTTGTATATCAACCTGAGTTTTGATATGACAATGAATATGATAGTACAAACATGTAAGACTCAAAAAACAAACAAACAAGAGAGAGAGAGAGAGAGAGAGAGAGAGAGAGAGAGAGAGAGAGAGAGAGAGAGAGAGAGAGAATATGATAGTACAAAATATAACATGTAAGACTCAAAAAACAAACAAACAAAGAGAGAGAGAGAGAGAGAGAGAGAGAGAGAGAGAGAGAGAGAGAGAGAGAGAGAGAGAGAGAGAGAGAGAGAAACTTCAAAACCATACCTCATCAAATGGAGGTGCCTCAAAAAGACTCTCCTGGGGAATTCCAGGGGGGTCGCGTTCCTCAAGGAGCAACCTCTCAGTAAGGTCTGAAATGGGCGAAGAAACGCCTTGACAAAGGCAAAATCCCTTGTGTATGCTGCAGTGTGTTTGATGAACAGTGACAAAAATCAATGCAAGCTGAAAGAAGCATCCATACTACTGAATTGAGTAATATAAAACTCAAAGGAACAACCAATAAATGACATTTACCTTATCAAGTATCTCAAAGTCATCGAAAAAACTGGATCATATGCATGCAAGTGAGATCTTAGAATGGAAGAAAGAAGCCCTGCAATATCATGCCTCCTCTTTTCCGACCACTGCAGCAACAATAATGGGTAAGTAGCATCAACTAGCAACTGAAACTAATAGAGCTACCAAGTCAGATAAAAATTTGCAAGGAACTATATTGTTAATGGAGCTTTGTTTTCATTTCTTTATTTATTATCGGGCTTCAAATTAGGCAAGTACTAAATACGCTGAGAATAGGAACTTCCACTATAATTAAGTATCAAATGCACTCAGATTAAAACAAAGGGAACTAAATCCATTGAGATACTAAGATTGGAAATTATTAACAGTAATAGTACTAAACGCACCGAGTGGAAAATTAATCAAACTATATTTTCTGATAACATACAAGTTCATAGATAATTGTTGATATTGTTACCCTCATTGCTCCAATCCCACAAGTTCACCTAGAAAAATGGATTCAAGTACCATAAAACTGTCTTGTAAGTGAAATAACATATCGATTACAGCATACCTCATCTGTCACAGGAGAGTTCAGGTCTTCTTTGTCAAATATAAAAGTAAGTAAAACGTGCTTGAATTCCTCATATGCTTCCTTAAGAAAAAACACAAAAAATGTCAATCAAGGAACAAACAGCCCAAGAAAATAAAGTCACTAATAACACAGAAGTATTTTTGCCACTTGTAGAGCATAATGTTGATTTGATCATATATTCATATTAAATAATTTTACGAAGGCATAACCCCACAGGTCCCATGAATTTATTGAAGCTTCACAAATTTATCACGAAAAAAAAAATCATTATTCAAGAATCATGTTACTTACATTTGAAGATTGAGAAAAATATGTGGGGAGAGAAAAAAAACACGGCTAACCCATAAAAGAAGGGGACAGAGAATAATTAAGAACACATTACAATGCAGGCAACTACCCAGAACCAATGAAAGATCTGCATCCAACTGTCTGAACCACTACTGTGCCACATTAAACTTCACCAAAGGAAAAAAGGCCCAATTACACTTTCAACAAATGAAGTAAATACCATTAAGGATCCATTTTACATGAAAAAAACATGAAGACATAATATCTACGTCATAACTATAAGAGGTTTTAATGATGCCAAATATGGAGATATTAACAAATATTCACATCATTTGGTAATAAAATTTGTTGGTCTAGTTGATCTTGCAATAAATGAACACGCAAAAAACACCCTATGAGCCGAGTCTAGCTATCTAATGAAATCAGAAAGTACGTAAAATCAACCATTTTTTTTAAATGGTAAAATTTATTAATTAGAGGGGAAAACCCAAAAAAGAACAAAACACATAAAAAACCTCAATACAAACTCAAGATATCATGCACCTCCTCCACCACATCAGCCAACCTCCAAAGACGAGATACCTCAACTCCACTAAATGGATGGAAAAAAAAAATCTCCTTCAATGATAGCTTTAAACCTTCCAACTTACACAACTCAGCGACAAACAACCAAAGGAGCATTAATTTTAGATTCATTAGCATCCAAGGAATGCACCGGCCCAGAGAAATTCCTTACAACAATGTCATTCCAGTCTCTAATGACACCTCCAATTCCACCTCTTCTAATGGCTTGAACATAACTTCCATCAAAGTTTAATTTGAGATAACCCAAAGGAGGACATTCCTACAAAATGCTATTAAAAATTTTAGAGGCCCATCCACCTTGAAAATGAGCTACCCAAGATCTATTTAAATCCTCCAAAACCACGCCTTTAAACTCTTTTCTTGAACACATCCACTCTGAAACAAATCAAATAATAGACGCAACAGCATGCTCCACCCATTTATTTTTATTCTTGAAAACACAATTATTCCTTTCCAACTAGATTTTCCAACAAACCGCATACAACACCACCTTCCAAAGAATCCTCATGTGACATATTTGATTCCCAAGCGCCATTGATGAAAATGATCCGCTACTTTCCAAGGCATGACCCATTGCATATCAAACAAATTACGAATTGCAGACCAAACTCTATGAGCAAAAACACAATGGATAAGCAAATGATGCATTGATTCCTCATCTTTTAAACACATTGGGCATCCATTGACAATAATATGCTTACGCCTCCTCAACTTGTCTAAAGTAAGAATTTTATGGCACCTCACCACCAAACAAAGCTAATACTCAAGGTGGTATTGTAGAGTCCCAAAACCTTTTCCACCCTTGAATAGAATGAGAGGAATCAATCAGAACATTGTAAAACGATTTAACTGAGAAATTACCTTGAACTGCAGGCTTCAAAACTCAGCATCACATCCTCCACCATTAACATAAACAGTGTCTAATAAGGCAAGCATGCGAGTGAAATCAACAACTTCTCCATCGGTCATATCCTGACGAAAATTAAAATCCCATACAAATTGAACACCAGTAATAAAGAAATTATCTGCAACAACAGCCTGTTGTCTCCTATCTAACAAGTAAAGATTAGGAAAAAAATTCAGAAATACAAACTGCCCACACCATTCATCATGCCAAAACCGAACCGATGCGACATCCATCATGCCCTAAAACGAATCTATGGAAAGAATTCATCCTTGACAGAAAGAACTGATTTCCAAAATCCAAAGGCCTTGAACAATTGACTTGGAATTTACCACCCATCATTATCCAGCTTATATTTAGAAATTAGAATTTGTCTCCACAACCCTCGATCTAACTCCCCAATCCTCCATAACCACTTTTCCAATAGAGCTTTATTAACTTTCTCAATAGATCGGATCCCTAACCCTCCTTGATCAATAGGCTTGCAAACCAACTCCCACTTAACCAAGTGATACTTCTTTTTGTCAACATTATCATTCCAAAGAAAATCTCATTGGAGCTTTTCTATCCAATGCACTACACTTATAGGGCACTTGAAAAAAGAGAGATAATAAATAGAAAGACTTTAAATGACAGACTTAAATCAATCTGATTCTCCCCCCCAAAGATAGAAACTTACCTTTCCAAGAACTCAACCTTTTATCTACATGCTCCAAAACTAAATCCCACAACAAACTTTTGGGAATCCCCAAACACAAGGGTAACCCCTGATAATTTGAAGGCAAGTTTCCAACTCTGAAAACAAAGGTACTTGCTAAAGAAACAACTTGACCAGCTGCTAACCAAACACCTATAAATTCAAATTTCCAATAATTGATTCGAATCCCCGACAACATTTCAAACCATTTCAAAATCAATTTCAACTTGTGAACCTCATCTAGCAAAGCATCGCAGAAAATAATAGAATCATCTCCAAATTGTAAATGAGTTACCTCCAAACCAGGATAATCAATTGCAAATCTTGTGATTAGCCCCATCCATATGGCTCTCTATTAAGACATTCAAGGCCTCCACAACAAGTACAAAAAGCATAGGAGATAAAGGATCACCTTGCCAAACACCTCTGCAACTCTTGAAATAACATTTAGAAGAACCATTTACAATAACGAAAAATGAGCTGAAGATACACAACTTTGAATCCATTTACGCCATTTATATCCAAACCCCATTCTTTCCATCATACATTGCAAGAATCCCCAATCTACCATATCATATGCTTTTTCGAGATCCAACTTAGAAATCAGTCTCGTACGCTTTTGTCAATTTTGAGAATTCACACATTCATAAGCAACAATCACACTATCAAGAATTTCGCGTCCATCAACAAAAACATCTTGTTTATTAGTTATTACCTCAGGAGACACCTTTCTTAGACGATTAGTAAGAACCTTGGCTAAAATCTTATGAAGACTCCCAATCAAACTTACATCAGGGGCCGGAGCTCGATCTCCCCCCAAAACCAAACACAACTCTAATCTCTTCTTTAGAAAATTGACCTTCAAGAGAAGAAGCACTAGGATTGGAGAGCTGACTAACAGAAATCTCATCCATCCGATGCCTTAACTTGTTGTCGCTAGAATAAAGCCTTTAAAAAAATGAACAATTTCTCTTTCAATATCAGATTTTTTACTCCCATAATCTCCCCCACCCTACCCCCCCCCCACCCCCCCCCCCCCCCCCCCCCCCCCCCCACCCACCCCGGACTTTAGTAGCAGTTATATGACTCACACAGCGACGGGCACCAGCAACAGTGCGGAAAAACTTCGTATTAGAATCACCCGCGGCCAATCATTTGTCGAGAATGTTGCTTCCAACTGATCTCCTGTTGGAAAATCAGCCTTCAAAATTGCTCTTTAATAGACAGTCTTCTCTTCTAATCCTCTTCTTCAGACTTCCCATCCTCTGCCCTCCCATCAATACTCTGAATTTCAGATAAAAGATCATTTTTCTTTTCTGATATTCTTCCGAAGACCTCCTTACTACAGACTTGAATTGAAACATTAATGTGTCCACTAGGAAAATTCATGCATCCACATAAGCAATTTGTTGGGAGCAATTCATTAAACAAAGATTCTACATCTCACAACTATTTCAGACAATTCATAGCGAAGAACCATTAAAGAAAAACAAAACAAAACAAAGAAAAAAAAGAGAAAAAAGAAAACAAACAAAACTACGTAAGTACAACATCAAGCAACTTTGCACACGACTCGGAATTAAATTGCCACCTCATTGAAAGAACTAATATGAAATAATTCAAAGACTAGTTATCGCATCATTTCTGGTGTCCTTAATAGCATTTCAGAAATCTCATTTGCTTCCAATGATCATGTCCATAGTCTTGGGTTAAAGCATTGATCTAATGTAGAACCTAAGATCGCACCAACAAGTGCTAGTATTGTTTTATTAAGATTTTAAGTGTAAATCAGTTAAAACCACAGTGCAATCTCATTTAAACAAGTTTGTACTTCCATCAAAACCAATAAATTTTTTCTAAGCCATTTTCATGCTTCCATACCAGCGCGAGGCTTTTTTCGGGTTAAAATCTCTGCACAAATCTTTGAAAATATATTTACTCATCATTCATACTCTATTAAGGAAGATGAGGGCCCCAAGTGACCTTGTATAAGCTCGGAATCATCGGGACTAATCCTGTTACCTCAAGGTTGCAACTTGCATCTTTGAGCACCATACTCAAACCCACAACCAACATTGTAAAACCTAGGTAGCGTTTGGTTCGTTGTAATGAAGGTCAGAATGGAATGGTCATTCCAACAGAATGATCATTACAGCGTTTGGTTCGCAAAAAAGTGGCGGAATGACCATTACTTCCGGAATCACCATTCCCTTATGTAGAGGAATGGCCATTCCATTCCTTTATAAAATTTTCTTGAGACCAAAATGCCCTCCACCCTCCTCCTCCTCCCAGTCACCGCCGGTTGGGAAGGAGACCAGCCGGAAGGCCCCGGAGGCCTCCCCCCTCTTCCTTTTTTCTCTTTTATTCTTCTTTTTCCTCCTCCCCTCTCTATTCTCTCTCTCCCCCTCTGTTCTCTCTTTTCCTCCCTCCCTCTCTCGCAGGCCCCTCTGTTGTCTCTCTTCCTGGCCTCCCATGACGACACCCTCGTCTTGGGCTATGCCATCGCCGGCCAGCCTGACATTGCCCTCCGCCTGTTCGCCAAAATGCGTTTCCAAGGGCTTGACCTTAACCCCTGCACTTCCAAGATCTCAATGAGGGGAGTTGACAGCGAGATCTCGATAAGGGCCCCCCAGAGGCTGGCAATGCCTTCGACCATGTGGACGAAGGGGAGACGCGACCCACACGAGGCGGAGCATGGCCCTGCGCGATGAGCGGCTTGCAGATGAGGAAGATGGGGCGGCGGCGTCCGGGACGTTCTTGCGCACAGTCCGGTGATGAGGGAGATGGAGAGGGAGGATGGAGATTATGGGTTGCTTGGGAGAGGAGGAGAGGGCTGAGATGGGTTTGGCGATGGATGGATCTGCGCAGAGAGAATGGGTATGGAAAGGGCTAAGATGGATCTGCACAGAGTGAATGGAGGTCGCCTTGGTGATGGATTTGCGTAGGGGGCTGTGAGACGGAGATGATGAGAGGGAAAGGGGGATGAGATCTGGAGAGAGATGGGTGCTCTGCGCCTGGGAGAGGAAGATGGTGGTCTGGGCAGGGTGGGGGCGGAGGGAGGCCGGCAGGGTCTCCTTCCCAGCCAGCGACTGGGAGGGGGGAGGGGGAGGAGGAGGGTATTTTGGTTCGTCTTATGTAAATTTTATTCCATCGGACATCATTCCAGCTTACCAAACGCAAGAACAGGAATAAGAATTCCATTAATGGATTGATTCTTTAGTCTAACCAAGCGTTGGAATGGACATGACCATTCCTACCTCATTCCATTCCAGACTCATTCCACTCTCCATTCCATTCCTGCCTAAAACCATTCTAGCTAACCAAACGCTACCCTATAGAATCATGCTTTTCTCCTGTGTCAAGAAGCACACCATACTTTTTGCACTTTTCTTTTTAATGTTGACAATGCTATGAAAAGAACAAAAGGCACAACTTATATACAAACAAACTTAATTCAACCTAAAATGCAATACCCTACTTCCAAATTCCAATACTATAGACAACAATTAAAGCGCCCATCTCCTAAACCTCACTAGCCGATTATAATCAATCAAACGATGACAACCACAGGTTCTTTTCCCTTCAGCATGCTGTTTCGAGTAATGATGCGGGTTTTTTTTTTTTTTTTTTGCTTCCTTATCAAGGAGATAGTCCCATTGTTGTCCAATTGTTGTCCAGATACTCTATAATATTCCTCCAGCCAACAATCGTCTCTGCCGCTCCAACAAACTACAATTTCTACTCCAAATAAATACAGCTACATCAAACTACGCACAAAAAAAATCCACTAAAAACACAAAGAATAGACAGCTAATGCAATCAATACCGGATAAGCATCCAGAGCGCATGGCGCCAGAGCTGTCCGCAGGCACTCCATCGCAGAATCTCGATCGCTCGCTGTTCCTTTCCGCAGAAGCTCGACGAATTTCTACATAAGAAGAAAAGAACAAGAACAAAATCAGCTAAATCTGAAATGAGAGGGCAGAGAGAGATCTGGATAGGATAAGGACACCTGTTTCTGGAGGCGGAAGAGGAGGCGTCGATCTTCGAGGATTGAGGGGGCGTGGAGGCGGAGGAGATCTATGCCGGCGTCGATTTGGCCTATCTCCATCAGCCTGCGGATCTGACGGATGAGAATTCGCGATTTGTAAGAAGACGAAGAAGGAGACGAAGAAGAAGAAGATGAAGAATCTTCGAAGAGATTTTCGGATTTTGCGAAATCTATGACGAGAGAATCGAGAGCTTCCCAATTCACAGGCATCGATTCCATTTTTTTCACAGAGGAGGAGGAGAAATGATGGAATTGTGAGGAGATCAAATTCGAGGCGTGCGGCTGGTATTTATATACACGTGAGGGAGAGGCGGTGGTGAGCCTGAAGAAAGGTATGATTCGTGTGTACTGTGATTCGTGTGTGCTATTTTGGGCATGTCAGCATACGTGGCCTGCGAGAACTATTTAAAAGTGTAGGGCTGACGACCACTGCTTTTTAAAGAGAAAATGATCCTGTCTGCCGGTTGGGAGAAGCAATCGCTGACTCGAGGTGAAGCTGTCGTTGCTTGTTAGGCTTTAACTTTAGATAAATCTTGAGTACGTAGGATTGAAACTGTTAATCGGGCTCCCCTAATTTTTATTTTTTTATTTTATTGATAGTTGAGGGTGTTTCAGTCGTCCTATTGCAGTTTCGAACCCTCAACCTTCGATGCAAATCGTGGTGAGCTGACTCTTATGATTTTTTTTATTAAAAATAAATGCCTTTAAAATATATAATGGGCCACCCACTAGCAAAGCTCATCTTTTAGTGACTTTAAAGGGAGCCGATAAATCTCCTGCGATCCCAATGTGGTAGTGCAGTTTTGAACTCTAAATCTCCGGATGCAAACCGTGGTCCTTGGCCAATAGAATTATCTTTTAGAAATTTTTTATTGAAATTTAATTTTTTTAAAATAAATGTCCTTTCAATATATAGTGGGCCACTCACTTGCAAAGCTCATCTTAGTGACATAACAGCGTGTTGTGCTTCTCCCTAGATACACCTATGGTGAAAATAATGGTGATTGATGATTTCTCCGTGGCACAATAGTTTTTGAAATGAGAAAGAATTGACTATATTTGTCTAATGCGATACATCACTTTGGTTCTCATCGTTGATATGTAAGGATGTAGCTTGTGTCTCCGAGGATGGTTTTTCTCACTCTTAAATGTGCTTTGCTCTATTTTGATGTTTACATGCCACATGGGGTGCATTGTTGTAATGCTTCAGCTTTTGTGGTATCATCTATTCAGTATTGCATCTTTAGCTCATGTTGACATGTAAATATAGTACTTGCTTATTATTATTTTACTATTCTGTGGGGGCTGTCAAATCTTCTTGCTGTCTTTATTATCATTGCGGCTTTGGTCCGCATTTTGTTAGGAGAGCTCCTAATGCCTCAAGGGGAATTCTGTTTTCAAATCTCTTCTCTCTGCACATACCAGTTAAGTCAAAAGATTATAAAACTTCTCTCTATACAACCCTTTTTATTTTTTTGTCCAAATCACCCGTCGTCTCAACCTCACTTTCTCTATACACTCATTTCTTCCCCTCACTCTCACATCTCTCTCTCTCTCTCTCTCCTCTCTCTCTCTCTCCCTCACAGTTCGCCACCCTCTGCCTGCCACCAACCACCCACTTCTTCCTCTCTCCCCGCTCTTTGACCCGTGCGCTCTCTCTCTCTCCCTCACAGTTCGCCACCCTCTGCCTGCCACCAACCACCCACTCTTCCTCTCTCCCCGCTCTTTTGACCCGTGCTCGTTGCCACCTCTGCCCCCGGCCACGCCTCCTTCCCTCCTTATCCTTCTCCCTGTCCTTGCCCCCTCCATCCGCCACCGCCCACTCCCCCTTTCCCTCTCCTTCTCCCTCTCTCCCTCTCTCCTTATCCCTACCCAGACGCTTGCCACCCGCCCCTCTCTCTTCCCGCCATCTCTCCCTGCCCACCGCCACCCGCTCTCCCTCTCCCTCTCTCCATCTCATTATCCTTGTCCCTCTCCCCGTCTGAGGGTGCTGCCGGAGAGGGCGGTGGTGGCTGAGTGAGTGTAGAGAGAAATTGGTTGAGGTATGAAACTTTCAATGGTGTCATGTTTGGTAATTTCACACATGTATATTTTTATTAGAAGGGATGTGGAAAGAGAAGTTTTGGTTGTGGCATTAGCAACTTTCTCTGTAAGTCCAACATTTTCCGATGAACTAATTCACGTGTCCCCATTTTATAAGTCCAACACTAAAGGTCATTGTTTAAAATCCAAACCACTCAAAATAACTGCTGTGTTCATTTACCCTACACACAAAATTTTGCTTCAATTATAGTTTGGGCTACAATTCAATTGACACATAAACGTAGTTAAGATAAAAAAACAAGTTCTATATTTTACTAGTGAGCAATGTTAATTTGTTGCCAACTTTGATCAGAGTTAGGTATGGCTTAGCGCTAATACATCATGGTGCAATGTTTTTTAATGCCTTGTATTTTTAGGTAAGCCACAAGATTTTCTAATGAGTTTACCTCAAGTTCTAATGGGTTGTTGCCTAGCCAAGAGACTGGTAGTCTTTATTCCAATGAGGAGTGTTAATCATGAGGCTCATGTTCATCAAAAAATTTGCGAGGCTCTACAATGTGTGCCACCTATTAAAAATCTAAATTACTCAAAATAAATTCTTGATGGGATCTAATCAAATATCACTCCAATTAAATATAGGCTGAATGTAAGAGTACTCACATATAAAACACACAAATAAAGCATTCTAATTAAAAAAATGATATATTCTTATACATGATTAATTCAACAACAATGTGAGATTCTTTGATTTCACTACATCCCATTGGCCTATCAAGTGTTGTAACATCCTTCCTACTCTTACTACCATGGTATTAAATATCGTGATATGAACCGGTATCGGCCCATACCGGTACGAGATATCATTGAGATATCGATATCGGCGAGAAATGAGGAAAAATCCCCAAAAATCAAGGTATCTCGGGCGAGATGAGGTTCATCTCAAACTTATCGAGATCTCGGGGCGATATTTTCAAAATACCGGCCGATATCCTTTAAAAAACCCAAATCCTAATTTTTTTTACTTTTTCCCCATCTTCATCTTCTTCCCCTATCCTCTCATCTCCTTACTCCTTAGAGCATCAATCATACCTTCATCACACATTGACACATCCCTCTTGCATATTTTCTTCAAGAAAATATTATTAAGGTAAGAGAAATCAACTTAAAATATTTTATTATGTATCTATGTGTTTTTTCTTTTTTATTTTTATATGAAGCATAGAAAATCATGAAGGTTTGAACTTGTGTTGTGTTAGATATACATACTTTCATGCTAGATCTAATCATACATATGATTTTGATATATTCATGGTCATCATGGGGGTTATGTTGGCCAACAAGGTGCCATGTATGGACAGTATATGAATTATTCATATGATCCTAATTGGGTACCCCCTTCACCAACATCGATAATGTCTATCAAACAGATATTAATTGAGCAAGGGATGCTTCCCCACCACCACATGCCCCTCATAGCTATTTCATGCCATTTATGCATAATTACCAAGAACAATCTACAGGGGATCAAGATAGTTCATCATATTATCAAGAACAATCTGAATATGGTCATGGGTATGGTAGTACTGCGCAACAGTATGGAGCATATATTCTTAACCAATACCAAAGAAGAAATGATGGTGATGATGATAACATTGAGCCTGGGCGACACTCCACTTGGTATTAGGCTATCAATTTGTCATACACTCATACTCATCAATCTCTCTCAAGTTTCTACTCTCTAGTCCCCTCTAATTTCAGGTAAACCATGAACCTTTTGATGCCCAGTGCTTTATGATTTATCTATCTCACTATCATGTTTCAAATTTTAATATGTTATCTTCATGGTCATGAATTTTACAACTTATTTGATGATTGAGTTAGGATTAAATGATGATTGATATATTATCTTTATTTTCTTATATTTCACACTGATAAATTGATCATTAGCATCAATAATGGTTGCATTATATGAAATACTGGAGAAGAAAAGCAACAGTGACATAGACAGGACTCATAACTTAAGGTGACCGAGATTTTGAATTATTGTTGTTACTAATGGAAAAAAAATATTGTTTTCCAACATTTTCTAATATTATGGATTTTTTTGGATATTTTTACGAATTTTTTTAGATTAAAAATAAAAATTCACATCCCGACCAACACGACGGACCGATATCCGCGGCGAGACAAAAATTCATATCGTTTTTCGGCCCGACCAATAATGCGACCGAGATCAAGATTTTAAACCATACTTACTACAATTATATGTGTCCGGAATCCGGATCCTTTGAGGCCCCTCGCTTCCCCTTTCATAGGTCAAAAATATTAAAAGGGACTCGGCTAGAGTTCCTTAACCTGAAAGGAAAGCTCCTCTCCTCACCACGATATATAAATCCAGCCCATTCTTTCTGTCTTCTCTCTTATTATATATTACATTACTAGTTTTCAATTTCTATCTTGTGTGAATCTTATACATCCACAATGGATAAGTGGTCAGAAGAATGGCTTCCTCGAGATGTCTTCGATTTGAATCTATGCAGCTTGCGCGGCAGCATTCGAGTTGGATTAGTTTGCAAGTCATGGCATAGGGTTTCTAAACTCAACACAAGTAGACGCCTCAACTGCCATGGCTGATGCCTTGCAATCCCAATTCCAAATTGCAGACCTCTCCGATGACACCATCTACTACGGCAATCAATTTCCCGCAGATCCGCGGCAAGACCTGCTGTGGATCTTTCATCAACAGTGATGGGTGGTTGTGAGCATCTATCATGATGATGTCCATTTGAAACTCCCTAACCTCACTAATGTTTATGATAATGATAATCATAGAATTAGGATACTCAATGCAGCCATGTCTGATGATGCAGCAGTGGTTCAAGAAGCAGGAGAAGAAAGGGCTGGATTCCTATATTTATTCATCGCGAAAGTTATCATGACATCATATATCACAAGGGGCAGTTCTACGCTGTTCGTTCAAATGGAGCAATTGGAGTACTGGGTTTAAAACAAAATCTAGAGCGTTAATTTATTTTCTCAACTTGTGCTTTTTTTTAGAATGATTCTTTACCCACGTGATAAGGAGTAGCGGTTCTGACCTGACTGTCTAAGGCCGGAGTATAATAAAAACTCAACCTTTGTATTTCTCTTCTAACAAAACAAAAAAAGGGAATTCATTGTTATTCTACCAATCTATGGATTGGGCCCACAGGTCGAACATAGAAATAAATTGGAGCATGTTCGTTACTCATACATGCACACTTTCATCATCTTTCAATTTTTCACATCTTCAATTTTTTATAATGGGTCCAGAACAAACTAACGAATACAATCTCTACTAATGATTAGGTAGAAAGGCAACTTTTTTAATTATAGAAGGGAATGATCTAATTGACTTAAAAAAATATATATATGGGAATTCATTCATAGATTTCAATTAAATTAATAAATGTGTCAACAACTAGGGTATATCTATCCACCTGCACATACCGCATTTGTGGCCATCCTTTTAAAGAAGAAAGGCCAAAGCCCATTCAAAATGTCCTTGCTAATATCGAACAATAATAATTGCGGTGCGTACTTTAAGATTTCATCATCACCATCAAAGTCTTATCCTAAATATATTAGGGTATAAATCTTGTTTCTCCATTTTGATAATTCCTCAGCCACTTTATTAGTGCATTTTTTTTGATCTAATTTACTGTCTTCATCCATGTCCCTTTCGGTCTACCCCTTTATCTTTAATGGGTCATTCACCTGCATAGCCAAACTTTTGATTATTAATTGGTCCGGTTGCCAGCTTGTGTTGAACATATCCAAACCATCTATATATCCTTTAATATTTTTAAGTATGATCAATGTTGATCTAATAGTTCTATTGTTCATTTCCTCCCATACTCTCAGTGTAAGAACTACTTTGATGCAACATGAGATCTAATAGTTCTATTCTCCTTTCCCATGATTTTCTTCTTTTTCTTGAGATCTGATGACTTGAATTTATATGGATGAGATTGCAATAGGAGGTTAGAGGAGTCAGTGTATTAGGAAAAAGGAGAATGCTACTGTCATCCTCTTCTTCTTCTTCTTCTTCTTGTCTGACAGGAAATCCCATCGATGACTGCTGGAGGTGCGACCTGAACTGGCAGGCTAACCGCCAGCGCCTCGCAGACTGCGCAATTGGGTTCGGGGGCGCATGCCCTAGGAGGGAGAAACGGGCAGATCCATTTCCTGCAAAGAGTTATCTATTCGGAGAGGTGTTTCCAAAGGGATTTCTTTGTCATCTTATCATCGTCATTGTGTCATCAAATCATTGGGTTTTTGTGGGTTTTGGATTGGGAGAAGAGATCATTTAGGCCATCCATCAACTCCCACCGTGTTAATGATTGTGGTGGGGTGGTCAGGAGATGGGCATTTGGACGGTGGAGTAGATGGAAAGAATCTGAGATTGAAGAAGAAAGAGAAGAAGAAGAGAAACCTACATGGCCCTCATAAACACTACCTTCTCCGCGATGGAGATTCCTTCCTGGCTCTAGTCGGCTGAAGGTCCACTGCCAGACACAGACTTCCATGACGTCATGTGCCACTATGCAATCGCCCACAGGCTCGCGCCGGACCTCCCCGACAAACCGTCCCACCGGTAGGGGGAAGTCGAATTCGGCGCCGGAGAAGGTGGTCGCCTTCGGCGTTAGGGTTAGGGTTAGGGTTTGGAGGGTTGGGTTTGTGTTTTGGAAGACCTGATTTCTGGAATCCGTCGATTTGTCTCGTCCGTGAGAAATGGTGGTGTTTGTTTGTTATATGTATAATAAAATTGTCATTTCTCTCAACTTTCTCATAAGGGGAACATTCAATATACTTTCTTTCTTTCACCATAGGGTGAAGGACATTTCTCTTTTTGAAAATCTCCAAGTACAAAATGTAATTTTCTAAGTACACAGGGGTAAGATGCATATGAATGTTCCCCTTCTTATAATAGTTTTCTTTTTATTGTAATTGTGGAGTTTGGAATGAGATGTAACTGTTGTGAATGATCCCCCAGCTAAGAACATGAAATTGGAACTCGTCTTCGAGTGACTCATTCGATCCCTCGTCGAACATGACAAAATGGTCGATATCGACGACCGTCATGGCTAAGCTGTGATGGTCGATATCAACCAATTTTTTTCGTCAGATTTCTTCCAACTTTTAATTGCCTTAGTTGATGAACATGATAGAATGGTCGATATTGACCATCACAGGCTTAGCCATGATGGTTGATATCGACCAATTTGTTTGTCATATTTCCTCAAATTTGTAATGGCCTGAGTTGCTGATATGACAGAATGATCGATATAGACCATCACAACTTAGCCATTATGGTGATATCGACCAAGATGTCAATCAGATTTCCTCCAACCTGTAACTGCCTTAGTGCTGAACACGAACAAAATAGGTGATATCGACCATATCATAAAACGACCAAAAACAAAAAAGAACCGAAAAGCAACAAGAGGACCCCTTTCGTGTCCAACGTCCTACTAGTCCTCATCAGACGTATGGGGTCCTATGGGATTTTCCCCCGTAATTCCTCTAATTTCTATGTAATTTACCATGTATGGGGATAAAAAAAGTAATGGGGGTAAAGTAAAGTTCAACTGTCATGTTTTATACCATATTTACTTCTTTTATCACATAAATTATGGCAAAATATAGTAAAGTAAAGTAAATGAAAAAAAATAACTACTCTATAACCTCTCCCCACTTTGCTTTACCACATACTTCATCTGACTTACTTTACCTCACATTTTACCATGATATGACATCAATTTTTATTTTTATTTTACCAACACCTGTAAGCAAGTCACTTTTTATTTACCCATATAAAAACTACAATAAAATGTGATGAAGTAAATTAAAAAAAAAAAGAAACATACTTTACAATCATTCCACTTACTTCAATCAGATACTTTATTTCACCTTTACTTTACCCCACCTTTATCGTCCTATGAAATTTACTTTTACTTTATTCTATCATATATGTAAACAAACACATTATGATGGATTTGGTGAACTAAAGTCTTTTATTTTAACTCTACCACTTTGTAATTGTCATTTTGAAAAGCTCTTATCTTGTAGAAAGTTTTTTAGGGGAGAGCGTAGAAGAAAATATTGAAATTTTTGAAGAAAATAATATTTTTTTTTAATTTTGGGTTTAAAAAATGCACAAGATTTTATTATTTAGAAAATGAAAAATTATATTTTATAAAATCTTATTTTCTTGTGTGGATCCAAAACATACTTTGGAGATACAAGATGGAACAAATTTTTCTATAACCGCTTACAGAAAATAAGCTTTTTAGTAACCAATCAACAAAACAGCTACTTAATAAAACTTTATAAATAAGGATTTTGAGTCTTTGACTGTATGAGTACTCTTAAACCTCACATTTGTTCAAATGGAAGTTGAAATATTTTACTGCAACCTTGTGTACAATAACGGTATAATATCTAGTAAAATCTAGGACATTGCGCAGTACTACTGTACTATTACCTACAAAGCAAGTGTGTGAGCTGTGACATCAGCTCTTCAATCGGCAGTACAAATCCAATTCCAACCTTCCCTTTCTCCCATGCTTTCTTACCTCTCCAATTCCCATCTCTTGACAACCACAAATACAATGATATAAGTGGTCAGAAGGGCTTCCTCAAGATATCTTCGATCGGATCTTGAATCTATGCAGCTTTCTCGACAGCATTCGAGTGGGATTCGTTTGCAAGTCATGGCATGAGGTTCATAACCTCAATATGATCAGACGCCCTCAACTTTGCCGTGGCTGATGATGCCTTCCAATTCCATGGCAAATCTGAAAGAAAAAGGGAGGAGAAGAAGAGGGCCTATGCGTCTCAGCCTCTCCAACAACACGTTCTACTACGACATCAAGATCCCACAGATCCGCGGCAAGAGCTGCTGTGGATCATTCTAAGCAACAGTGGTGGGGGTTGATGAGCATCGACAGTAATCTGGAGGTCCAACTCTTTCACCCGTGGCGTAGAATCCATTTGAATCTCCCTCGATTCTCCATCTCCAATATAAGCCCTGACTTTCTAAACCCACAATAGTCAAGGCCGACATATCTGATGATGCAACGTAGTCGCCGTAATCAATTCATCACGTAATTTTGCATTTTGCAGAACAGGAGAGGACATGATCTGGAAGCTTATAGCTGTCACTCATCGAGGATATCGCGACATCATATATTATAAGGGGCAATTCTATACAGTTCGTTGGGATGGAACAATGTGGAGTCCTGAACATGAACACCACAAATCCATATGTAGAAACCCTAACGGGAGGAGTGAAGTTCATCTCCAGAAAGCCACTCCACTGCAGAGTGAATGAGAGACTATAAATTCATCACCGGACTTACTTGGTGCCGGACTTGGCAAGTGAAAGCCTTTTATAGTAAGGAGGCTTGCTCAAAGTTGACTTTGATGGAGGAGCAACTTATATTTATACTAAATACGATTTTCAAGTTTATGAACTTGAGTTACAGAGAGGTGAGGGAAAGTCTGTGGAGGTGGAAAGCTTAGGCGACCGGGTGATGTTCCTTGGCCTGAATTCCTCTATGCTTGTCATGGCGAGTCAATTTTCAGGTCTTGAAGGGAATTGCATATACTTCACACACGATTGGGTTGACCGCAGAATTTAATATGAATATAAATACCAAGTTGCAAATCCAGACTGGGCATTTTTCAATATGGAGGATAGCACAATTCGTCCGCTCCTTTCCGAACAGAGCTCATCCTTCCTTTTCGCCACCTATAGGGATTACACCCCCTCCCCCTAGTGTAATAGGGTAAGTGCAAACCAGATTTATCATCATGAGAAGCAGTCCATACTTATCAGGATTGGAAGAAATTGGAAACTGCGTGTTTCCAATTAGCAGCAACTTGTTTGATGATTATGAGTATATTAATTCTTGTTCTATTTGCAAACACTCACTCTCGAGTCAGAGAGGACGATTTAATGAGTTAATTCTGTCTATGTAGCACTCTTCTCCGTTTAATCCTTCGTTGTTGTATATGACATTATGCTTGGAAGTACTCACCATCTCAAGTTGTTAATGTTTTCAACAAATGCTCTGTTATTGTCTAATTATTTTGGTTGTTTGCATATTACTGCTATTGTTAGTATCATTATTAATTTAACCAGACAACAGTTGAAGTTACTTGGAAGTTTGGAAAGTTGAAAGGAAGATGTTGGGCAAGCTCATGCTTCTTTGAGATTCATCATAAGAATATATGTGAACTTTAATAGGTATTGTTACTAATCCTTTACTTTTGGGCTTAAAGTATCTACTCCCTTCCATGCGTTTTGCCGAATTGGTCTCTTTTTATTTTTAACTAGCCTTTCAGCCGTTTATTTTTCTGTTTGAATTTTCTTTTCAATGTGCACTTTCTAACATATCATTATATATTTGGATTTATTAGTGGTAAATGAGGGGAATCTGGGGGAAATAGCTACCTACGCACGAAATTAATCATTAGCATTAGTTTGCAACCATGAGAATACATCTTTTCTATCATTATAAGGTTTTCCTTTGTTCTTCTTTTAATTATTGATAGATATTTTTTTTATGAGATCATGCAGATGATATGATTTTCATTGTACACATGCCTCTTACTTTTGCAGTTCAGCTCCTTATTCAATAGTAAGCATGCTTCAATTTATCTTCTCCCTAACGCTGAAAAAATGAAGAAAAAATTATCCCTACTCTTGGTTCTCTGTAGTATAACTTGGATATGATCTACATTGTTCAATCATGATGTCTATCAAGATGTTTAATGGAATTAAACTTGGAGCTGACCGGCTTCTGAGTTATTGATGATTTTACTCTAAAAAATAGTTCCTTAACTAAGTCAATGGTCCATGTGCTTGACTAAGGATAAAATTTATGGTTCAAACCCATCAAACTGCAGCGCTCATGTCAAGAAACTTCAAGCTATTCCCAGTAGTCATATATATATATAAAGTTGTAGGTTGCTGATGCTGTTTTTTTTTTTGCTAATAGGTTGCTGAGGTTGTTAACTTGATTATAAATTGCCCTGTACAAGTATTTAAACTCTGTTTTTATATATTGTGTCAAGAAAAATCTAAGTGGATGTCTACAGAATTAAAATTGTTAACATTTGATGGCTTTTTTCTCAGTACTTGCATCATGAACTTGCTTTGACATTTGGAGGACCCTAAAAGCAACCCTTCGAAGTCTTTTAAGTTTTCCGTAAGAGAAACAAAAGCAATGGATAAGAAAAAAGAGAAATTAAGTAGAGATTTAGCTCCATACACATCCAGAACTTTTGGATCATAGTTTCCGTACGAGGGATGGTGCGCCCTAGGAAATAACACCCACCTGGGGCCTCTCTTAATGCTGTGGGATGATCCGTCTTCTTTATTGATCATCTCTATAATGTAATCCATGTTCATGATGCCCTCAACTCAAAATCCACTTAACGCACAGATCCAAACTTGGTCTCCTTTTTTTTTTTTTTTTTTGTTTCCCTTGATTGGGTCGCTCGTACGGTACTTGTGGGATAACCTATGTGCCCAAGCATCGATCCTTGGCTGACTACATGAGATGAGACGCCCATTTTCCACGCGGCATCTCATGATCTCAAACTTGATCTTTGTTATGCTAATAGTGCACTTGTCTTGTCTCACGAACCTTTCTCCAAAGTTCTAAGGTTATTTTTACTTTCTTGTTGAACTAATTAGCACAACATTGTTTAAGGTTTACTTTTACCAAGAACTATATATGGGATTTATTTAATTAAATCATCCATCACCAAGGAAAACAAAATAAGGACTCAAATTGGTACTTTGGGTGAGGAATCACTTGATCTGATCTATTTGGGACTACAACCTAGTCCAGCTGAGTAGCTTCGCTTTCTACTACACATTTATCTATTAGAGAGCACAACTATGGGTTCTAGGATTAAATCTTCTTTCTGTTGTAAACCGGTTGACTGCGCGATCATTGATCTACTCTTACCTCAGTTCACCATTGTGAACCTTATGCAGAAGGTTGTTCCATACAAGCTCTATCTATATTGCAGTTGGTTGAGGAAGTCTAACTAGATTTGGGTAATCAATTTGATTTTTTCCTGAGTTTTTACACTAGCTGCCACTTATCTATTCTCTAAGCCAAAAGGTTGTCCCTCCCAGGAATCAGGGGAAAAAATTCTCAAGGTAATGTATAAGCTTCAGCTAGTTCATGAAAACCTATGAGTGGCCTGAAGAAGAGCTGAGAAAGGTTTTGTCAAGGAGAGAGTACCTTGTATCATGATCTTTGAATCTTTTGCTTAGATAGTAGACAAGATGTTGATATTGTGTCAGAGGAGAAGTATTCACCTGCAATGTTGGGTATGTCCCTTTTCTGCCTGCAATGTAAGAATTCATATCACATTCATAATTACCATTAAAAAAAAAAATCACAAGCAATTTTCTCTGTCATGTTTTTATTTGTTCTCATTAACCAAATGTGTTTCTCACAAGTGCATCTGCATAAAGTGGTAAATGCACTGGTAACTGCTGTTAAACATATCGACTCTACATTCAGCTGGTATTGTTTTATTTTGCGGAAAAAAAAAAGAATTGGAAAGCAATTTACTTTTTTACTCTTCTTTCCTTTTTTTTTGTTTGGTTGAGAATGCACATTTTTCCTAATTGGTCCTTTGTTTAATTTGTTTCACTGGAGTAAGGTGTTTAAGTATTGTATTTAGCCCTGGATAGACCTGTTATGAAATTAATGTTGATGATGTCTTCTGCCTGGCACAATATATCTGCAACAAACAAAAGAAATTGTGTATTTATCTAATGTGATATTCGACCACCAAAAATCAAGGGGTGAAAATCTACCTAATATCATAATATTTGGTTCTCATAGAATGTCTGTAACTTGTTTCTCCCTTGTTGGTCAGTTGTATCAGGACATTAACATTATTGATGCAAAATACATAGAAGCAGTTTTCTCATACTTATATTTCTTTGCTCTATTTTGGTTTTTACACGGTGCATTGTAATGTATTAGTTTTGTCTGTCACTTCTTCTTGCTATCTTTATGGTCATGGCTTTGGTCTTGGGGCATCTTATCATCTCAAGACTTCTTTTTCTAGATGATTTCAGGAGTTCCTTACCTTTGCGAGGGCAGATGCTATCCATCTTGTTGCGCAGTACAATGGTAATGCAAAAAATGTAAGTCAGCAAATATTTGCATAGTATCTCCTGTTGTGTATTGCAGTAGTCAAGTTCTGTAATTGATGATCATTATCATTTGGAACATTTTCTGTTCAATTTGTACCATAAGCTCTGTTGTCTGTAAGGCAACTTTTCTAGTTGAGATTGAGTAGGCCAAAAGCACTATGTGTTGTGTAGATATTAGATAAGGCCACTGGTCTGGTATGTGCTGCTCCCATGGGCAACTGTCGTATAACATTTCACTTTGGTGGATGGATGAATTCAAATATTTGTATTTTTGAATAAACCCACTCTTTTTTTTCCTTGGATTCTGAGTCTCGGATAGGGCTTAATAAAATTTTTTTTGGTAGAAAGATAGGGTTCAATAATTATAGGCTTTAGTGTGTTTAAACAGATTGATCCATTTGAAGACCATTTTTCTTTCACTACAAGAGGGTCCATTTGAGTGTGTGATATTATGCTTCAACAAAAACCAGGGCTGGTAGTATGTCCTTGTGGATTGTGTTGTGAATCTATGGTTTGTTTTTCAGATAGAGGGACGTAACATGCTTCAGATCATATGTATTTTTTGGTGAACAATATTTATCCGGTGATTTGAGCGAGCAAGGTTGGAGTATCACTCCCTTAGTAATGAAAATGGTGATCCTGTGGCTGGAATAACTGTATTCTGTTCATAGCCTGGTGGGCGAGCCCCATCGATATTGGCTGTTATGCAGTAGTATCATCTTGGTTTGATTACTTTGATAACTTGGTTTAAAACAAAATCTGGAGAGTTAGTTCTTTTTCTCAACTCAATCTTTTTCATCTTTTTCATCACTATTCCGATGATTATTCCGATGCAACTTTGCGTGAAGGAGCCATTTTACAAATGGAGAGTAGCAGTGGTTGAGAGAGAACTGATACTCATACTCATCCTTTGTTTTTAAGATGAAATGCATATACTGATCTTGATGAAAGGGAAGAAAGATTTGGGCTCATCTTTTAAAAGCTCTTCATTTGTAAGTCCCTTCCAAATGTACAAATCTTCTAAATGTGATTCTCATTTTTGTTAGGCTTTTGATTTGGTTTGGATGTTCAATTAAGTGATTTGATTTTCATATTCCTTTGGTTGATTTGAAATTTTTTTTATTATTTTGTTATAAACGGATTTACATGACAGGGAGATTAATTTTAATATAGTATTCAGGTTGCATGAAACTTAACTTGTGCATCGGATAGGGGCTTCATGAATTGCCCTGAAATTTCATGGGTCATTCCAAATTCAAGAGTGAATTGGCCTAGTTGCTTATAAGATTGAAGTACCTCTGCCATCTAAAATTCATCCAGTGTTTCATGTGTCATTTTTGAAAAACAGAAGTTTGGTTCTCAAATTCGTCCAAGGGTCATACTCCCAACATTAAATGACGCAGGCCACCTTCAGCATGAACCAGTAGCAATATTGGATTCACACATGGTGCTTAGGAATAGAAGGACTATCAAAGAATATTTGGTACAATGAAATGGAAAGCCACAGGAGGAAGCTGCAGCGTTTCCTAGGTTTCTCGCCATGAGGACATGGCACATTTTAACATGAGGGCAATGTTAGGATCCATACCCACTCAGATTTGCATACACTCCATGATCCTAAATACACGAAGTCAGTTTCTATGTAGTTATTTTCCAGTTCAGTTATTTTTAGTTTACCTTCTTGTAATCATCATGAATCTTCTTGTAACCGCATACATAACAACTGATATATGTATTGTGAAAGTGGGTAAATGAAGAGGGACGATATCAATTCTTCTCTTCAATCTCATTGTGAGCAAGTTATTAGTGGGCAAACCAGGTCCCTGAACCTATCATTCATATGATGCACCTAGTGGAGGGACCCACTGCCACAAACCATATGGACCACCCCTTTGAAGAAGAAAGGCCCAAGCCCAACCAAAATGTACTTGCTTATATCACATTCAAATAAGCTGTGGTGCCTCTACCTATCATGAAAAGTTCCATTGTGAGTTTGTTCAACAGCTTACAATGACCCTTATACTATTATAATCTATTGAGCCCAACCATTTTATTTTTCGAAAAAATACAAAGTATTGTGCTCCTCTCCATTCCCTATTAATTCGTAATCTTACTTTTACTAAAGTCCAAGAAGGAATAACTACAAAGTTGAGAATGTTTCTCTCCATGTTTCTCGCTTTTGAGTATAAAACTAAAATAAATATTAGCTATTCATGATGTTCAGATTAAATTAGTGGGTTTTAGAGCTGAAACAAAAACAATCAGTCGAGAAAAACTTCAACGTGCGAATATGGTCAAGTTTCGATATCACAAGAGATAAAGTGAAGGGCAATTTGGTCTTGAAATAAATGAAGTCTGATGTATAAAGATGATTTTGGGCATCACAAGTATTTGAAGATGATTTTGGAGGTATAGAGATATTTTATTTTATTTTGGTAAGAACCCCTTAAAAATATTAATTTTTTGTTATTGAGCGCATGCATTGGACGCGGGCATGTAGTACTAGTATGCATGGTATTCTAAAAGAATCATTCATTTCACAGTTAACCTTCTATTATCCCACCACCCATGACCCAACCATAAAAACCCACACATTTAAAACCTATTCCTCATGGTTGTCATTTTTCTCACTTCAGCTTCAATCCAGAGCTCATCTCTATCATGGTTACCCCGGCCCAAAACCCCAGTTTTGATGTTTCAGGGAATCAACGGATTTCCAAAAATCCCACATATCAGGGGAATTCCTGACAGGAATATAAAAGCCCAGACAAGTGGAAATCCTGTCAGGAATTCTTCTAAACAAACAGTCACGCTATGACAGGATTTCTTTTCCTAATTTATACTGGCGGTATGGAATTGAATTCCTACTGCTACATGAATTCTCTTGAATATAGAAACTACGTCAGATTTATATAGAGGTCGACTGTGCTAGACGGATTTGTTTTCTTCTCTCTCTTGCATCAATCTTCCTGCATGTGTTCTAACGACACCTGACCCAATCTCCGGGTATGATATTGTCCGCTTTGAGCCTAGCTCACAGCCAAACACCTTCACGGATTTGTTTTCGGATCCATTTGAGACTCAAAACGCGTCATACCAAGTAAGGGGGTTTGCACATATAAGCCCAGTCTCTGGGCGGTCTCTTGGCGATGTGGGATCTGACAATCCCCACCACTCAGAGGAGAGCCGCTCTCGGCTTGATACCATTTCTGTAACGCCACCCGACCCAATCCCCGGGTATAATATTGTCCGCTTGGGCCTTGTTCGCAGCCAAACACCCTTACGGATTTGTTCTCGGGGCCCCTTTGAGACCCAAAACGCGTCATACCAAGTAAAGGGGGGTTTGCACATATAAGCTCAGTCTTCTTGGCGATGTGGGCCTACGTGACAACATCAGAATGGGATCAGCCTGCAAATCATTGCTCTCGATCTTCAAGTGGAAGACAAGTAGACGCCTTTAATTGCCATGGTTGATGATGACTTCTACTCCAAATTTAAATCTGCAGAAGAAGAAGGACCGGAAGTACGATGCTTCTTCAGCCTTTCTGACAACACCATCTACACCATCAAGGTGCCGGAGATCCGCGGCAGGCTCTGCTACGCTTCTTTCAACAATGGCTGGCTGATGACGATAGAACCCAATCTCTTCGATATCCATTTTTTCCACCCCAGGCTCTTCCACAGAATCCAGTTGCAACTCCCCAATCTCTTTATCAATAATTCTTTTGACGTTAGTATTCAAAAAGACCGCGCGAACAATTTAAAACTGCTCTAATACGCAAGGCCGTCATGTCTGATGATGCAGCTGTGGTAGCTATTCTTAAAGAGAAATAGTCAATGATGACTCGTCACAAGTATCTCTCTTGAGATAGACTTGACTCATTACAAGTAATATCTCACTTGAGATAGACTTCTGTAAACTCATTTTGTTTCAACTACTTGTAACTTATCCTTATATTCTGTAACCTCTTCAATTATTAATAGGAAACAGCCACATCATATCCCTGTGTGGAAAACCATATTTCAAATACTCTAAGTTCTAACTTGGTATTAGAGCTTATCAAGACATACGTCTAAACAAGATGGGAACTTCCCCTGCATCTACTTCCTAACCACTTTTCTCATCATCCACTTCCACCTTTGCTTTTCCCATTTTTGCTCCAAATATCTCTCATGTACTCCCAGTCAAGCTCGACATAAATAATTTTTTATTTTGGCGATCTCAGTTCCTATCTATTCTCAGGCTTCACAATGCCATGGGATATGTAGATGGTTCCCTACCCTTGTCCATCACAATTCTCTCTGGGTACAACAAAGGCAATCCCACTGATGTGGTCAACCTAGATTTTCTCAAGTGGCAAACACAAGACCAGACTTTGCTAAGCTGATTTCTTTCTTCCCTCACTGAGCCAATACTTGCTCAGGTTGTTGGTTTGTCCACCGCCAAGGACATTTGGCAGACTCTTGAATGTATTTACTCTGCCCGATCTCATTGGGTTCCAAGCGCTTCATTGCTTTACGTGACAAGCTCACTGTTGCACAGTCACGCTTGAGGGGGCGTGTTAAGGAGAAATAGTCAATGATGACTCATCATAAGTATCTCTCCTAACAGTGGCGGACCCAGGATTTTCACTTGAGGGGGGCTGGTGATGGTTAAATCAAATCCAAAACTACTTCCTTAAAACTCGTTTTGAAACTCCTTTATCATGCCCTACACAAATTACAACTACAAACAACCAAATATTGCATTAAAATAAAATACAATTAGCTAACAATCAATAACATACATCGGTAGCTGAAAATCAATAATGACTGATTAGACTCCCTCGTCTCTAATCTAAATATTTGTTTATTTTTTTTTTGTTGAAATCAAATCCAACTCCATCAAGAGAACCATTTCAGTAATGGAGATTTTTAGAAAGGTTGGATTTTAAGGAAACCCCCATCTCTTTTAAATCTTTCATAATGAAGAGAACCCATTTCGGGATTTTTAGAAGACAGTAGATTTCAAGAATCCCCTACTTCTAACATCATCATTTCTGAAAAAAGATTTTTGAGACCAAGCACCTACCAAAACAGGCCCTGTAACACTTAAAATTTGTTTAAAACCCATACGAGAGAATGAGAGAGAGAGAGAGAGAGAGAGAGAGAGAGAGAGAGAGGCTGTGATGCTACAGGTAGGGTTGCACAACCAGAAATCCGATCCGATTTTGGACTGGAATCCGGTCTGACTGGATTTCCGGTTGTGTCTAAAATGAAGGACTGGACCGGCGGTCTAAAATGGTCTGGCTGGACCACTTATAAGTGGTCTGTGACGCCCCGGAGTCCCACATCGACTATAGAGAGGAAAGTGATTGGGATTATATGTATAGCTTACACCCTTAACTTGCATGAGGTCTTTTGATGGGTTGAGGCCCATCAGAAATAAAACCGTGAAGCCAGTGGGCCAAAACGGACAATATCATGCATGGGTATGGGGTGGGGCGTTACAAATGGTATCAGAGCTGACTCTCGACTAGTTCGAGTGTGGGTCCCCTAACGTGGTCCGGTGCAAGTGAGTGGATTTCCATGTGGGCGGGCCAAGATGGCTGGCATGCTACAGGGACTGTGATTATATGTAGAGTTTACACCCTTACCTTGCATGAGACCTTTTGATGGGTTGAGGCCTATCAGAAACAAAACCGTGAGGCCAGTGGGCCAAAGCGGACAATATCATGCATGGGTATGGGGTCAGTGGGCCAAAGCGGACAATATCATGCATGGGTATGGGGTGGGGCGTTACAGGTCCATACCGGTTTCATTTTTTTTCCTAATTTTTTATTTTTTTAAGATTCCTTAAGCTTTCATTTGGTTTTGTAGGAAGACCTCAATGCAAGCAAGATTTTTTGTGATGAGGATGCATTAGTTGTGCTTTCAATTTCACAGCTTTAATTGTTGTTAATTATAGCAATCTTTGAATCCCACCCACCGACACTACTATATTTGAAAATTTTTGAACTGGGGTTGTGTCATTGGCAACTCTGTCTGGTTGAAGGATAATGGATGCAACATATGCCAAATTAAGGACGAGGAAATGTATTTCCTTTTTATTGAGGATCAAGATCTATTCCTCCTCCAAGTGAGACTAGGTGGACCCACCAGATATATCATGTAGATAAGAGGTGTTCATGGGAAGGGTCAACTGGTCAAGTGGGGCAAACTTATCCAAGCCCAGACCAATTTAGTTATCCGGCCTAATTTCCAAGCCCCAATTCAGGCCAGGGCTTGAAATTAAAACCCAGCCCCAGCCCAATTACAACATATATATACACAACCCCTTTGTGTTAAAAATGAAGGGCTTCACCTGGCTTTCAAGCATATATATTTAGGTCCAGCCCCTGTTAACAGGCCTAAAAACAGGAACCTAAATCCAGCCTAGTGCAGTGCAGTCCAGTCTCAATTTTACCATTTCCGAGGGCGGGTTCAAAGTGTTATGTGCATTAAAAAAATTAAAAAAAAAAAATTATTATTTATATTAATAAATCCGGTCCGGTCCGGTCCAGACCGGACCCCAAAAGGCCTGAACCGGACCGGACCGAATATAACCGGTTTTTCCAAATTCGGTCCGATCCGGATTTGTGCCACTAAAACACAAATCCGGTCCGGTCCGGTCTGCGGTCCGGTTTTGTTCAGCCCTAGCTACAGGAGCGGGAGGGAATTATGATTTCAGGATTTCTTGAGAGAGAGAGAGGGGGGTTTTGTTCCATGAGGGCTAATGGTCTTTATTCCATGGGGGCTGGTCTAGGTGACCCCTATAGCTCAAATGGGCTTTTTTCCAGAGTTGTGGGGGGCTGAAGCCCCCATGTAGCTATACATGGGTCTGCCCTTGTCTCCTGAGATAGACTTGACTCATCACAAGTATTTCTGTTGAGATAGACTTCTGTAACTCATTCTATTTCAACAACTTATAGCTTATCCCCTTATATTCTGTAACCTCTCCAACTATTAATAGAAAACAACCACACCATCAGGGGCGGAGCCACATGAGGGCCTGGGGGGGCCCTGGCCCCCCAGGCTTTGGAAAACCCTTAAAGAAGATGAAAATGGGCCTCCCCAAGAAAGTTTATCAATCCAGCCTGGCCCCCCCCCCCCCTCTCAATCCAACATTCATTTCCAGGAAAAGCCCATTTTCCAAAAACCTCTTCAGCCCCTTTTCCAAAACCCTATTCCCATTTGGCCAAGGAAGGCTGCAATGTCCCTCTTCCTGCAATGACCCATTTTCTCCCATTTGGCCATTAACGAAGAAGAAGAAGAAGGAAGAAGAAGAAGAAGGAGCAGCTGGGCCACGCTGCCTTCCCCTCTGGCCCTCTCCCAGCCGCAGCAGCGCCACGCCGCCACCTTCCCCCTTTCCCAAGCCACAGGCAGCAGCCAGCAGTGCCTCCCGCACCGTCCGCCGCCGGCCCCCCCGGAGATGAACTCCTGGCTCCGCCCCTGCACACCATATCCTGTGTGGAAAACCATATTAATTTCAAATACTCTAACTTCTTATAACTACCATCATTGATGCAAGATCTCTATGGCATTGATTTGTTTACAGATCGACGATATTGTTGTAGTCATCTACATTAACACAACAATACTACATACACACAAACCATATGTGTAACTCGAGGCTGGGAAGGCCGTTGGGGCTTTCGTGACCAAACTTATTGGTGGCTGACTCTACAATTGAATGGCGCCTTTTCATTGTTAAGAGGAGCATTCGTTGGCACTCAGTTCAAAGCGAAGTGGTTTCTACTAGGAACTCCAAGGATATATGGTTTTGAGGTTTATGAGCTTGGGTTGGAGGAAAGTACGAGAAAGAGAGAGTATAAGAAGACTCCTGTGCGAGTGGAAAGCTAATTAGGTGATCGGGTGATGTTCCTTGGCAGAATTCCTCTATCTTTGTCATGGCTAGCCAATTCTCAGGATTTAAAGGGAATTGTATATAATGGCGAATCCAGGATTTTCATTTGAGAGGGGCTGACAATGGTCCAATTAATAATTTCTTTTTTTCACATTACCGAATCAATTGTGTTTTGTGTTCATCGCAACAAAAGCATAATCAATTAAGACCTTGGGTAAAGCAATGTGCAATCAAGTAAATTGTGTATTTGTGTCCATTCCTGTGTATGAAAGTAATCCCAAGGGCCAGTTCGTTTACATGAGATAATATAAGTTAAAGTTTCAATTTAAACAGGAGATTGGAAAAAAAACTTTGAACAAAAAATAAAACAACAATGGGTTCTCTCGTCCTGGGTCTTCATTTTATTTATTTGTTCAAATCAAATCCAAAACTACTCCCTAGAATTCATTCTAAAACTTTTTCCTAAAACAACAAATATACAAATTACAACTAAAAACAACCAAATATTATATTAAAATAAAAAAAGAACTAGTTACCAATAAAATAACATGCATAAGTAGTTAAAATCAATAATGACTGATTAATTGGATACACCTCTCTCCCTCATCTCTAATCTGAATATTTGTCTAATTTTTATTGTTGAAATCAAATCCAACTCCATTACGAGAACCTATTTCAATAATGGAGATTTTTAGGAAAATCCCCCATTTTAAGAAAATCTTTCATAATCAAGAGAACCCTTTTCAAACATGAAGATTTTCAGAATATTGGTAGATTTGCAGAGAATCCCTTATTTCTAAGGGCACTATTTCTAAAAATACTTTTGGAGACCCAGCACCTACCAAAACATCCCCCTACAACACTTAAAAATTATTAAAAATCGATACGCGGAAAAGGAAGAGAGACCGCCATATACGTGATTTTGGGATTTCGAGAGAGAGAAAGAGAGAGAGAGAGTATTTTGTTCCATGCACGGACGCTTTTCCAAACAGTTTCATATAACCTTAATGGGTCTTTTTCCGTATTTGTGGGGGCTCAAGCCTCATGCAAGTATACATGGGCCCGTCCCTGCATGTAGGGGGAGAGAGAGTATTTTGTTCCTTGGGGGCTGTTCCAAGCAGCCATATAATTAATGGGTCTTTTTCCATATTTGTGGGGGCTCAAGCCCCCATGCAAGTATACATGCGGTCCCTCTCCTGCATGTAGGGGCCTATGACCTTACATGGGAGCAGTCTTGAGTTCACCCAACTTTCTTTTTTACAGTAGTTTCCTTGCAAGTTACAAGAAGGATTTGAATTCAAACACTACTCGGACACACCCTTGTCCGTGATTAGCCGGGTACAATCTCCCCTTTCCAAATTCTTTTACTTCAGGTGTCTGAAGTGGATGGAATTTGAATTCCAACTGTTTGAGAATGCTTGGATTTAGAAACTAGGTCAGCTTTATATACAAGTTGACTGTGCTAAACGGGTTTGTCATCTCTTAAAAGTATTCTCTCTTTCTTTATCTCTTGTATCACTTCTGTATAGTTCTTTCTACCAAAAAGTTTTTTATATAGTTATAGCATCAATGGAGAAGTGGTCGGAGGGGCTTCCCAAGATTTGTTGGGTCGGATCTTTAATTTCTGCTGCCTTCGCGACAGCATCAGAATGGGATCAGTTTTGCAGTCATGGCTTTTGGGTTTCAACTGGAGACGCCCCCTCAATTGCCATGGCTGATGATGCCTTTTAATCCCGACTGCAATCTGCAGAAGAAGAAGGACTAGAAGGACGATGCTTCTACAGCCGTTCTGACAATACCATCTACAACATCAGGTTCCGGAGATCCGTGGCAGGCTATGCTGTGCTTCTTTCAACAATGGCTGGCTGATGACTATAGACCCCAATCTCCTCGATATCCGACTCTTTCATCCATGGCGCTTCCACCCCTCCCATAGAATCCAATTGCAACTCCCCCATCTCTATAACTTTAGTTATTGTAGAGTTATTCATTTTACACCAGTACCTATCCAATCTAAAATGCTCAAGATACATAAGGCTGCCATGTCTGATGATGCAGCTGTGGTCGCCATCATTGATAACAAATTTTCCGATTTTACTTTTGCAGAACTGGGAAGGACCAGGTGTGGAAAAGGAGTAGATAGTTTATATGGAGCCTTCTTCTACGACATCATATATCACAAAGGGGTGGTTCTACTGCATTGGTCTCTATTCAGATAATGTTGTAGCAATCTACATTAACAAAACGACAATTCTGCATACACAACAACCATAAGTGGAAAGCTAAGAGTCATCTACAGTAAGGGCTTTCATTCACCGATCTTATAATTATTTGGTGGCTGACTCTGCGAGTGAAAGCCTTTTCATTGTTAAGAGGAGCATTCGTTGGGACTCAGTTCAAAGCGAAGCGGTTCTACTAGGAACTCCAAGGACATATGGTTTTGAGGTTTTATGAGCTTGGGTGGAGGAAAGTACGAGAAAGAGAAAGTGTAACAAGAACTCCTGTGCGAGTGGAAAGCTAGGTGATCGGGTGATGTTCCTTGGCCAGAATTCCTCTATGCTTGTCATGGCTGGCCAATTTCCGGGTTTTCAAAGGGAATTGCATATATTTCACAGATAATTGTTCCTCCAAAGTTTAATTTGACATCCAGCCAGTTGGATGGGCAGAGAATGGTGTTTTCAATATGGAGGATAGGACTATTTCTCCACTCTTACCGGATACAGCACTCCTCCTTTTTCACACCCCTATATGGATTACACCCCTCCTGTAGTGGAAAAGACCATACCAGATAAATCACCCAGCTGCGTGTTTCTAATTAGCATCACAATAACTCTTTTTCTTTCTTCTTTCTTTATTTAATTTGAATGAGTTATACTTAAATTTATATCTTGTTCCATGTGCAAACAGTCATTCCCAAGTCAAGAGAGATGATTTAATGACTTTATTCTGTTTATATAAGCATTCTTCTTCTTTTAATACTTCCATGTTTGGCTTTTTTGTCTGAGATCACGGTTATAGTGAATCATGCTTGGATGTGTAAGCAATCCCGTTTTATCTTTTAATCATATAAGGTTTCCTAAAGAGATATATTCCATATTAAACTCTACCTTGATGGACGGTTGAGATTAAACTAATGGAATCCTAATTGGAATATACTTGGTCCTCTCTCCACCTATAAAATAGTCTTTTCTCCGTCACAAATACTCATTCACAAAATTCAACACATTAAGGCTTATATGCAAGGAGAGAGAAACTGAAGTTCCCTAAAGTCCTTGGGCGGATCTCAACATCAGACAGCAGGATTAGAAAGCTCTCTGCATCAGGATGTCTGGAGGTAATTTAATTAAATCCTTCATGTGATAATCATGTTGTTCTCGATCTTAGGGTTCATATTAATAATACTAACACGATGTTGTCACCATCTCAAATAGGATTTCAATAACTTGAGCCAACTATTTATTATTTATTGATGTTTTTGCTCAGAGGAAGGAGAGAAAGAGAATAAATATGCA
Source organism: Litsea cubeba (assembly GCA_012931725.1). NCBI lineage: Eukaryota > Viridiplantae > Streptophyta > Magnoliopsida > Laurales > Lauraceae > Litsea > Litsea cubeba. The sequence continues at coordinate 103,910,154 of CM022945.1, forward strand.
TGCCTATGCCTACTACATATTCAAAGGAACATGAGAATGACCTACCACATTTGCAGTTTTGCCGAAAGTTATAATTTTCCCGACGTTTAATGATTGCGCCCGGAAAAGACGCCTGCAAATTCTTGTAGTGTCCTAACACCCCTCCACATAACAAATCAAAAACACTTACTTGTATATTTGCGGAAAAAAACACAACTTTTGAAGATTTCCTCGCGCTGGGAAAAAAATGCCCCCTTTCTCCTTTCCATTTCTGTAGAAAGCGGTTCTATAAATGTCCCTAGCGAATTTCATGCTTTTCCATGCAGGGCCATAGGTTGAAGCGTTTCTAGCTATGTCTCGTCATTCCTTCATGAAAATGACACATAAACATTGAGGAGTTTTGAAAGAAATGAGAATGACCTACCACATATTGTCATATTCAAACCTGCGCCTATGTCGCCTTTATTATTGCACCAATGCAGGAGAAGATATTTCATGAATCTACTCTCATAAATCTTTACGATCTTTCCTTTTATATTTTTCCTCTTCCATGTAAATATAGTTTCTATTAGCAAATTTCAAAACAAAAGAATTGGGGGAGCAAAACTATTATTATTCTAACTTAAAATCATTTTCTAATGGTTGTGATATGATTTGACCCTTTAAATGGGCTGGCCTCACCAGAAATATGCCACTAAAACCTTAAACAACATCCCTACCACTCTAGGGTTTCTTAAACATCTAGGATTCTTAGATTCACCTTATTTTTACTTTTCTCTTATTT